>JANFOE010002698.1:0-134744 GCA_025667525.1 Glebionis coronaria
CTAAGAACATGTATGCACATGTATTTGTTTTGTATGTATGATAACTATCTTTTCGTTGGATAATAAGAAAATACATGTGCACTTTTCATATCGCTCATCATACTCGGATATATAACCAACAAATCAACTATTAAATGTTAATTTAAACATAATAATGAAAATACATATGCATTGTTAAGAGTATTAAGGTGGTTCTCGCAGTTCTGTACATTTATTTGGTTCTGAAAATAACCTTTCACTATATATATATATATATATATATATGTATATATATATATATATATATATATATATATATATATATATATATATATATATATATATATATATATATATATATATATATATATATATATATATATATATATATATATATATATATATATACTAGTGGCAAAACCCGTCCGATGGACGGGTATGACTTCTGATTGTTTTTTTACATTTGTTTTTTGCAAATATTTTTTTTAAAAATGTGTTTTAGTATAGTGGTCCTGTAATAAATTATTGTTCCTAAGTTTTTTGTTTGTGTAAATGGTTGTTTGTATTGTTTAAAGCATAGCATTTGTTGTTTAATCTCTACAACATTATAAAAAGGTTTTGTGAAAAAAAAAATCAATTACAAACATACAATATTAATAATGAAACATATTTGTAGCGTAAATAAATATGCATTCATCCTATCTTATATGAGAAAATAAAAATTGGTTAAGTATATGCAGAAATAAAATATATTCAAATTTTCCTGAACCAAAATTTGTGATATTTGAGGGTTTTGATCCAATTCATTTTCATATAAAGTACATATATCCACTTCACGTTCATAAAGTATTATAATCTCATTATATAATAATAATCATTTCACAAAACCCAAAATATTTAAATCACATAAAATTAAATAAATGCCATAGCTAAATGTACCCTCTGACTTACATGTTTTTGTTAAATATGTATGTTTGCCTTGATATCTCATGGTCGTGGTATTCTATCGTTTCTTGGACCTAACAAAGTCAGAGAAACCGAAGAATTCGAAGCTTTTACATGTCTTTAAAGATATGTATTAAAAATAGGTAAGATTACATAAGAACAGGATTTACGTTTGAAATCAATGAGCTTACTTATAATGAACATCAGTTACTTCACCAAATTTTCATTTGAACGAACAAATGCAATTCATCATTCTCTTTCTTATCCACTGTCTTTTAGCCAACGATTCTGTTACACAAACCGTATGGTGAGTAGTACCTATATCCACAACCCTTCATTAACATTACTCTCATCCCAATTACTTTCTTTTTATCCTGCAAATCCCGGTCCCTACCTTTTCTTTTCGTTTTGCAGTAGTCTTATTTGAAAATGTTCTCTCTTCCACTGCATAGTTACTTTCTTTAAGACCATCATCATCTTCATTTTCATCCTCATCAACTTTATTCTCGGGTTCTACATTTTTAGGTGTAGGAATTTCCATTTCAAATAATGATTTTCTAATATTGAGACGTCACCTAAATATGCCAATAAGTACCAAAGATTAGGTAACTAAGCATATATAACAGATGTTAAAAGCTTCGACCCATCTACTTGTCAAATTCGGATAAAGAATAAGTTTGCTAGCAAAAAAATTGTTGGAATTAGTCACTATATAAGTGCAAAAATTCTACTATCCTCTATATTTTAAATAAAGGTGGCAATTTCAAACCACTCTTCATAACTGATTAGACTTAAATAAGTTTTCTCTAACAGGTAAAAAATGTAAACCTTAAAAATCTAATCATAAATTGAAAATGGTCAAATGGGTTGAAAATGATCCAAATTATATTCAAATCTTTACAACCTTTAAAATAATTTTACGCAATGAACCCGCTTACTATTTTATTTATATAATTATTAGATGTATTTAATACACTATTTATTAATACAACTTTGGATAAGTGGGCCAATAAAATGTTAGTTGATCTACCAAATCCGACCCACCAATGTTTTGAAACCCAGTTTTTCAATCGACCCAGTTGAGCCATCGGGTCCAGGTCAACCCGGAAGACTCGGGTCAACCCGGTTTTATAAAAAAAAAATTCTTTATACTTTTTATAATTAATAAAAATTATATAAAAACCATAAAAAAATATCGTATATTAAAAATATTAATTTTTTACCAACTAATATAATATGTAAAAAAAAAATCCCGTCGCAAATACGTAAAATTTACATATTTTTCAAACGAAACTTGGAAAAATCGAAACCCGACCGGGTCTCAAGAACCGGTTTGACCCGGGTCACCCCAAACCCAAAGGGTTTAGCCGGGTTTCGAAAATGTAAAACCTGAGTCAATACAACACGTTTTTTCGACCGGAACCAGGTCAACCGGTTGACCCGGTTCGACCCGAGTTTGAAAACGTTGATTTTGACATGTATATAAAACTAATTTCTTGACTAAAATCCATCTCGACCCGATACCCAATCTGACGTAACCACCTATTTTTCCACTTACGTTCCAGTGATCAAACAAATTAAATGATGGTGTAGTAAAGACTTTGTTGAAAAATAAATTGTCGTTCTTAAAAAAATGTCTCTTTAAAACACAAGAGGCAAGAAACACATAGCTTAGTGCTAGTACCTTCCTCTGGATTAGAAAATGAATATTCATCCATTACATTCGTAGATGAGAGAACAGTTTTAGATCTAGGAGTGTCCAGCGTGTTAGGATCCACCCCATCAGTCTTTAGATTCACTTTTTGCTTCCAAAGTTTACAACCTAAAAAGGATAATTCATTGAAAGCTATATATTTAAACTCTCAATACTTGGGATTTAAACTTATTTCGTGAGCTCTAACTTCAGGAATGTACTCATTTCGACACTAATAAATTGAAACTGATAGACGGGGACACAAAATTGAGAAGATCAATTTCAGGCATTTGGATCAATGTTGACTGCCGTCTGAGTTTTGATCAATTGTAAATGGTTGTCAATTGAACCCCTTTGAACTTGGGTTTTGGTTGGTTCTCTGTTGAAAGATAATGTGGAAGGTTCTGAATCGGGTTCAACTTGGAGACTCTAAATTTTCTATATATGATCTGGGTCGGCCCTGCCTCTTCCTCTACCACAACCTCTGCCTCTGCCACTTATGTGGCCCACTACATTCTGCATCAAAACAGTATGGAAATTCAGTGACAGTTCAGATTTATTTGAGTCAAGAAATGCATCTAATAAAAGAGTATAAAGTAGCATGTGAGGTGTGAACGCAGTAGATATACATTGATGTTGCTGACCTTCTTCCATCGTTCAGTAGATCTATGCCATGTTTTAAACATAATTCTACATGTTGCACTAAAATCAGTGACTTGGTACATCGCATAATCTAAAGGAAGTTTATTAAACCATGGTTTTGAGTAATGAATACATAAGCCATTTCATGGAGACACGTGTCAACAAATATGAATTATTGATGATCAAAGTGGAATTTCAACCATAAAACAGTGCCTAGGAGATCTGTCATTTTACACCGTCTCAGGAGTGGGGGATACTTACGGTTCCGATATATAATACCCAAGTATAATAGGGTCACTTATAATGGTCTTCATTTTATAAGTACTGAGAAGCTACAAACCTCATCAGGAGCAAGCCACATCAGCAATAGTAAGCCGCGAAAGCATTAGTTATTTTTTTTGTGCTACAACTTAGCCAGCCTATTGAACCTTGGCGGTCTTAGATGTTTTGAAAGGTTGTAAAAGTTACCTCAGCAGCCCGATCAAAGAAGAAAGAAGCTACCATTACGTTCTTTTGTCCATCACCACCATCACCATTCCATACTCCACCAAAAGTGCTACTTCATGTGTGTGTGCAAGTTGATTCATTAACTTTAATGCCGTTTAATGCTTCTTCCCTGCACTTGTTCATGCTTTAGCCAAAAGAATGAGCTGAAACTTTGTAATCAGTTCAACATTATCTAGTACCATAAAGCACATCAGAAGAAAGGCCACTTTGGATCAGCTGATTAAAAGTATCATCACAATATTTTGAGGCTTTCACTTCTTTGACTTATGACACCTTCAGTTAAAATGTTAGATTACTTAAACCACAAAGGAAGTGTAGTACTAAACTTGCTACACATGTACTTATTTACAATATCAAGAAAACCATGGGTAAGCATTTAGGTAAGTCCAACTATAGAATTCCAATATTCTTATGGTCAATGTCAAACTACAGCTAATTATAGGACTCGACAGTTTTATCAAAGCCTATGGAGGTCCTTGTTCAAATGGGTTGGCAGTCTGTTGAACTTCCTACTTTGATAATATAAATACAACTAACACATTATTTCAAATAAAGTATGATTCTGAATAGCAGAGCTAGTGATGATATATATACACTTTAGGAGTACTTATTGACCCATTCGCCTAATTACTTTTTAGCCATCGCTGTTTTATTTTATCTATTTAACCCGTTAGAGATAAAACATAACCCAAATCAGTCTCTTCACATAATCTTACAACTGTCACCTCTATGTTTACATGGTGTCAATCATGTTGTTTATGTACTCACTATAACTTAGGAGGGGTTTGGAATCGCTCATGTCTCAAGCTAATACATTATGCATACTGAACGAACATATAAGAATTCTACACATGTCGTACTACTAATAAACAGTGGAAAATAAATTAATTAATAGACTAAGAAGTTGTCATTATCCTATATGATGAGGGGTTTTGGATGGCTACTGCAACAATCAAGTGAACACTCTCAACACATTCTATCTAATCTATGACCCTCAAATGAGCTGTATCTCTTATGCATCAAATAATCTATACCTGAAAAGAAGCTAAAGACGAAATGGCTGTCTGATGATCTTTTTGGCTCATTGAGCTGATCACCTACTTCAAGTAAACTTTATCGACTCTCGACCATGATATCACCCTTGAAACCAAAGGTTGGGACAAATGGGATTTGTCATGGCGTGGTTCCAACGTCTAGCATTTGCAAGCCGCCATTGCAGATGCTTGTTATGCAACACTCTCAACAAATTCTGCTCTCCCACCTTTTATAATAAATTGAGACTGAGAACTGAAGACGAACCAAAGGGAGTTAACCAATGTATCATTGGACAGACTCGGCTGTTGACTTTTTTTGTCAAAAAAGGCTGTTTGGTTTGCAATCAAAATGAGTGTTTGTTTGATCATTTTTCTATCAAAAAGGGCTGAATGGTTTACTTTAATAATGTGAATTTATTTAGACGCCAAAGCTTTTCGTAGGAATCAATTTTGACAACCAAAATCACCTTCATCATGCATTTATAAAATAATTTCGGCTAATTTTTCCCTACCGCTTTTTGTTTACTTTTCACTCATATCGTACTGCTTCGCCTCAGCCGACTTGGCAAGGAAATGAAGTGCCCTACATAAAAAGGGACTTGATGGAATTTCTTCTCATTTGCATTCTAAAATCTACCCCAACAAAATGCAAACAATCACATATTCTTTATAGTATTTTTTCATGTAATTAATATATTTTTTTTGCCCGCAAAGAACTGCAATAAAAATATGTTTTCTTTCACAAACCTATCGAGAAAAACATATCCATAAGCAGGATGAATCATGATTAGACATGCTGACAAAAGATTTTAAAATAATATTGTACCTCAGAAGTTTGGCATATGAAGTCGTAGAAGCATATGGCTCCACTTGAGCAATATTGGATGATATAAGCTAGCCATACATTCTGAGCACACATAAAACATTTTGGGGGAAATACATTAACCACAAAAATAATGAATCTTCAAGCACAAGAATTGATCAAAACTTTAAACATACTTTTGGCATAGCTGCTTGCAAAACCTGAACAAAAGAGATGATTTGTTACCGATTTATAGGATTAAAGTATAGAAGTGGCTATGCTAATATGCTAACCTGGTCTGAAAAAACACGACCATCAATTTTGATTTGATTGTAGCTGATGCAGTAATCAGCGCAACTCAGGTCTACGACCTTGTATCTGTAAAGTTGGTAGTTATCAGCCAAAAAAAATTATTGCACATATTCCTTTAGATTGTCGTTACAAACAGAACTTAAAAGCATTGATACCTTTTCAAAGAGACCCAACAATATGTCTGTTGCTAAAGGATCGTTTGAACTTCGTACTAAAAGGACAAAATAGCAGGTTTTCTCATAGGTCCGTGATCTTCTCCTTTCAATCGAGGTTGTCTTTTTCTAATAAAAAACAAATTTGGAGTACCTAGATGATCTGATATAGAGGGTGAATATACAGCTTAGTCAGGTTTTTTATGAAGATGTTTCCCATGAAGATGTTAATCATCTGTGTATTCGACTGAGCCAACTAAAGTACCAACATTGCCAGACTCAATGGCCGCACTTATTAACTGCAGCTGAATTTCGAATCCTAAAATAGGACATATATATTGGCATTGGCGCTCAATTGGGGATTCTAAACTACCAGGCATTTTTGGTTACGGTTGCAAAACTATGAGGCAAATAACTAAGGGCACTAATCAAATAGGCAATTGAAGAAAAAGGCAGCAACAATTTAGGCATAAAAAATAGCAATCCATAAAAAGGCAACATAATGGAAGCAGTTAAAGGAAAAACCAATAACAACAACATAATATCAATATACATAAAACAAAAAAACATATAAATAAAAACCAAAAAAGGCAAAAAAATCACCTTGATACTCCTTTATCCTACTCCAATGATTGATATTCCAGTACCCTGCTCAACCAACCAAACAACATAGATAAAAGAAAAAAATTAACCAGGCAAAAATAAAAATAAAAAACAACAACCCAATAAATCACTTGCTTCATGAGAAGTTTTAGGAATAACTGAGTTGTACAATCTAAGAAACTAATTCTCCCAGCAATAACAGGATAGAGTGGTGATAAACTAACCTGACTTCTTTTCTTCAAGGGCGGGCTGAAATATAACATGCATTGTAATAATTCCTCCTCCTGCAATGGCACCAAAGCTTTAAGTTATTCACTATCTTAGGTAATTGAGATTTACCTGTTGGAATCGCAAATTAAAGTTTTAGATAATACTAATAGTACAACATGTTAACTTCAGCAAGCTGTTTATTTAAGCTTACCATCAAATATTCCAGGTCTGAAAGCCACAAACATCTCATAACAGTTAACAGGGTGGACTATGCGAGGTGGAAGAAAATACGTGGGTTCGCTAATTGGGTTACACGTGACAACGTCTAATTTATTATAAAGCAAATAGGGTTGACCGAAACACTTTTAGTCAAGTTTCTTTCAGCTAACTGATTCATTGAGGATGTTTCATGCACTACAAATACTCTAGGTACTTTTAATATGTTTGACATGTTACTCCTAGATATTAAAGGTAACCCAAATCGACCGAATCATACGAAAATAGCCAAATACATTAAAATTACTACCACTTAAACATATTTCGTACTAAAAGGACAAAATAGCAGGTTTTGTCATATGTCCGTGATCTTCTCCTTTCAATCGAGGTTGTATTTTCCTAATAAAATACAAATTTGAAGTACCCAGCGGATCTTAGGACATAAACAGCAATGTAAATCGACCATTAACATAATTATTTATACTAATATTAGTATATTACAGTAATAAACGAACCTGGTGTGATAAAACTTGGCCATCGATTTTCCTTTGTTTGTATCTGATGCAATAATCAGGCACAACTCACGTCTACGACGATGTATCTACAAAGTTGGTATATATCAGCCGCTGAAAAAAAAGGTTTCACATGTTCCTTTAAATTGTCGTTACAAAGAGAACTTAAAAGCATTGATACCTTTATCAAGACACCCTACAATATGACTGTTTCAAGGGATATCCCTTGAGCTTCTTACCAAACTAACAAAATAGCTAGTTTTCTCACTTGTATATGATCTACTCCTTCAAATCGAGATCGTCTTTTCCTATTGAATATATAAATTGGCCCTTAATATAATTCGATATTATAATATGTGAACCTGGTGTGACTTTAGAGCAAGAAGAGCACTCACAATCTTGCACCAATAAATCGGCATCAGGAACTACATCAGCAAAACCGGCACCAACAACCCGCATATGTAAACCTGCAACCAAAACGCGTCATGAGAAAGGCTTCCTAACAATGACATCGATAGCCAGAGGACCAATATAGTCTTGATCACATTCACTGTTTCCTTCACCAATCTTGCTATGTCACAAATCGGGTATCCAATTGCCTAATCTTGTTAAATCAATTAAAATCGTTAAGATAAATTATATTATCGATAAACATGAAAAAATTGATTCTACAATCAGAAACACAAATTTGTTGATTAAAAAAACCTTATTTGAGTAATAAACTGTACCTTGGTTATGGATTATTAATACGGCATATGATGTAGCATATTCAAGATTATGGTTTCGATCCATCAATGAAAAACAGAACTATACAATCATAAGAAAGTAATCTATATTATTAGATTACGGTTCATGATTTGAATAATAATAAGTATCAGTTCAAATTTATGGATCGCGTAAGTTTCTTGCAAAACGATTAACTTTGTGGGGTTTAGGAAATTTGTAAGAATGAATGACATTATCGAGATTTAGTTTATCAAGTTTAGCGGGCGAGTTTTAGTTTATCAAGTTTAGCGGGCTGGGTTGATGACGTGCTGACGTGGATTACACGTGGCATATTCCTCCTCTTATATATAATGTAAAGATATATATATATATATATATATATATATATATATATATATATATATATATATATATATATATATATATATATATATATATATATATATATATATATATATATATATATATATATATATATATATATATATATATATATATATATATATATATATATATATATATATATATATATATATATATATATATATATATATATATATATATATATATATATATATATATATATATATATATATATATATATATATATATATATATATATATATATATATATATATATATATATATATATATATATATATATATATATATATATATATATATATATATATATATATATATATATATATATATATATATATATATATATATATATATATATATATATATATATATATATATATATATATATATATATATATATATATATATATATATATATATATATATATATATATATATATATATATATATATATATATATATATATATATAGAGAGAGAGAGAGAGAGAGAGAGAGAGAGAGAGAGAGAGAGAGAGAGAGTTGGGGTGAAATAAAACAATTTTTATAAAAAAATAGATGAGGTGGAACCATAAGCTGCCACATGTCCCACTAGCCCCCACCTTTTATTTTAAGAAGTACAGGGGTATTCCCATCTTTTACCCTAAACCTCAAGGGTATTTATATATCTGTATAAAACCATATATAACACTTTTTTACTAACTATTCTTTATTCTAACCGTTTTATTTTTCACATAGTCGTATTGTTCTATCCATATCATCATCAATCGACCGTTAACATCCCCACCGCCTTTGCAATCATCATCCATCATTAACCACCAAATTTACCACCATCTATAACCACCATTTAATGTAACACCCCCAAATTTATACAACTCAGTACAGCGGAAGACTAGTTGGTGTTACGGGATAACACATTAATCACATCATAGACAACGCTTAAAAGTCGCGTCGTTTTAATAATAAAGCATTTCCATTCATAAATATCAAAGTTACATAGGTCCCAAGTCATTGTATTTCATACAAGTTTTACAAAGAATTTGAATAGAAATTTGTTAATTAAGTGCGGGCCATGAATTCTTGTTGTCTTCCCGAGAATTACCCTCAAGTACCTGAGATAAAACATGTTAAAAGAAAAGGTCAGCGATAACGTCGAGTGAATTCATAGAGTTTAATAAATTCCATCAATATAACTTTGGTATAAAATTATTACCAAAAATCATTTCGTACAAATCATTGTAATAGGCCATAAAATAGCCAAAGTCATTTTTATACAAATCCTTATCGAAAATCATAATATAGGCATTTGCCTTAAAAATCATTATATGAGCTAATGTCGTAAAAACATCATACAATACGTTTTATAACGTTGTATAGATTAAATAAAAACCGTTATATGAATATGGTTATATAAAACCAAAACACGAACATAATATCAATAGTATGACCCTGTATTGCTAGTCAGGCAATACATCGTAATTCGGTGCATATAACAGTATTTCGTTAGTTGGATTATTATAAGCCGCATGACATTGTTACCCTACTACAACAAACAACGGGTAGCTAGCCCGAAACTCATTTGCCCATCTAAATTAGCGTATCTTCACAAAGGTCACGCTATGTAAATCTTCTCATACATAAATTCGCTTACCAATCAATGTGGCACGACAGGGATCAACCGTCAAGGCGCGAACTGGGGTGATCGTCCCCAAATAGTACTATTATATGCATAAGCGTCTACCAAATCCCGATAGTTCACAATTCATGCTAATGGGACTTTTAGTGACATAACCTAACTTTAATAATCCATTTTATTTCATCTATCGGGTCATTTAATCATTCTTCGGGTCATACAATCATTCGGGTCCAAATCAATAAACAAACAATCGGGACAAATGTGTCCTATTTTATAAAAACTAACATGTTATCTCCCTCGCGGGTTTCTAAAACATTTCATAAAAACATTTAAAAGAGTGTGAGGCTATGAACTCACGTTGATGTGGGAAGGCGGGTTATCGGCAATTCAGACGTACGGTACGTGCTTCAATCACGGAGACCTAGACAAATAATACTCGTCTTAGAATCTTGTCCAATGACTTTATAAAAATAACAATTATGTATAGATATGATGATTTTATATATATATGATGATCAAGTGGGTTTACATATTCTCTTTTACTCATTTTAGTGTTTATGTGTTGATAACTTTTATACTAGTTTACTAGTTTTACCTATTTACATGTTTTAAGTCCAATAAGCTTATTATAAGTTCTTTAACTTGTATTAATCCATTTTATACTTGTATTATCAGTATTTATACTTTACATGTTGGGCCCAAATGGGTTAAGCCCAATAAGTAAGTTTATAAGTGTTTTAGCCCATTTTGTTGTATTATTAGTCCAATAACATTAACTTAGCCCGTTAATGTCCGTATGTTATATAGTTCGGGTTTTATCAGTTTTTGCTTGTTATATATGTTTATATATCAGTATATGAGTTTATAAAATTTTACATTAGACGAGTCCAACCGTCTATGTTTTATTTAACAAAAACGTTAATTTTACGGTAATATCTGAAAAAGTCGTAAAAATCATGTTTATAGTTTTATAACTTATAAAACTTATCAAACTACCATTTTTATAAAATGTCCATTTATTTATCCTTATACATATTTATATAAATATATTATATAAGTTAGTGGGTTTTAATTCACATTTTATACTATTTTTATTTGAGTGCTTATATAATACTATTGTACTTTAATTTCCAAAATCTGATTTTTACTTTCATGTTCACCAAAACAGCCATATCTAGAGTTCTATATGGAGATAGAAGCTCAAATGTTTATGAAATAAACTACATGATATGTGCTACATTTAACTCTTTAGCTACTGTTGAATCAGCCTCTAAGTATTTCCTAAAAATCGTCCAAAACAGTGAACTCAGATTTGTACTCTACACTTGTTTTGATCATATCTCACTCATCCTAATGATTCCATTGCATGGCCAACTCTCACATGTGTACAAGACTCATAGGTTACTGTATATTAATCTATTCAAGCCATTTTATCAGTTTATCATATGAGTCTTTACTGTTTTATACAGCCATCATTTTAAGCATGATTTTGACATTTTTACATATAGTTTTTCATCTTTTTATTCATGTTTATCAACACCAAATCCCCACACAATACTTTTATCATCATATAATCATCATATACATATACAATAAGAAAGAAAATACATGATTACATAATCAAAATAACAAGAGGATGAGGAGAACAATCTTTATACCACCATGATGATGTAGGTTATGATCAAGACATGGATTTTGATCACACAACTTATGATAAACCAAGACCATCTTCAAGACCACCATTCTTCAAGAACTCCTTGTAGAAAATAAGCCCTAAGACACCATCAAGACTTCTCCTTGGATGTTAAAATGACCACCAATCAATAGAGCTTGAAGAGGTTTCCATCATATGTGTGTATAAGATCAAATATTGTGGTTGAAAATTGATCAAAGGGGTGTTTGTTCTTGATTTTGGGACGGCAAGGAAGAGAGGAATGAGAGAGTTTTAGGGTGGTTTGGATGTGTGGAAATGGGAGGAAAGTTTAGCTAGTGGTTTTTGTTGTAAGCTTAGCTTACATGCTAAGCTAAATGGACAAGTGTAGCTTGTAAGCTACAACTTGACACATCACAAGTGTGGTGGTACACTTTGTGGCCGGTTATGAGTGGGGGTGGGGCAAAAGTCATCTTGTCTCATCCCCATTTATTTACGGGTACTCCTCGATTCTAGTTTCCTCGATTTGCGTGCCCTGGGGTCGTTTTACGAAAAACGTTTTTATAAATTATGAATCAACGGCATAAAACGAATCTAATAAAAATTGTCTCATCAAAAACAGAGTTCGAAAACGTAAATACGTAATCCTAAGGTTTCCGGTTTAGTCGTAAAGGACGTTAATTTATAATCGTAAGTCCTAATCTCTTCTCGTAAATTTGTGAGTTTATGAACCAACAAAAATTTAAAATTCCAAAATTATATTCATGGATAAATTTATTTTCTGAAAACTGTCACCAAAACGGTGTATGTAAACGTAAGCACGTAACGTTGAATCCTCGGGTTTAGACGTAGTCGATGCTACTTCAAAACGTAAATCCAAATTTCTTCCCAAAAATAAGTGAGTTCATTATATAACATTAAAATAATATTTTCAAATAATAATTGAGAATAAAATATCAATCATAAATTGACGGATTGTCACAGCATTTACCCCTAAACAGGATCTTTGTCCTCAAAGATCATCTTACCTTACTACTCGCTTATTATAGAGTTAAAGCCATGTGGGTATTTCCTCCACATTTGGTCTTTTCTCACAAGTGTAATCCATTACAATATGCGAGTTTCATCAAACATAACTACGGGAATAAGATTAGGCTTAATGTTGACTTACTTTCTCTATCCATGATGTTCACGGGTTATTGATGAATGCAACTTTTCGCCGATCTAAACTTTATCAAGAAGAATTCAGATTTTCACTTGATAGGCATTTTATCAAGTTCGATATACGAAACATAATTCACGCAACTCTTGAAGTCCTAGGGTAGATCCAGCTTATATGCCTTTCAAACCAATCTTTTACATCATATCAATGGTCCCATACAACGGGGACTTATATCACATGATCTTTCAGATCATCAATTCATTTTTCTATGGTTAATTTTTTTGGCATAACTTCGCTACCCATCTGGCACTTCAAGATCTACATTTCATATTCAGATTAACTTCCTGCCCACTACCGGCAGTCAATAATCAGATCCTAATTTCAACAATCATTTTAGGTCTCGCGGGTCGAGTATATTGTAAGGTTAGGTTTGCCATCATAGGAAACCTTAAACCTAAAAGGCATGTCCAACTCACAATGGGTGTATGTCGGGTGTCTTCATCCCAAATCCTGCTTACAGATGCTCTAATATATATCCTCACAAGATTCGATCTCAATCCTAATACGATAATTATCAATGATAATCTTTCCTAAGGAAAGCGATTATACGGTTTATTACCAAAGGTCAATCATTCAAGCATAAAACATCACTTGTAGTATTTTGTATCGTTACTTTACCTCGTCCCTTCGATTAGGGTGGTACATAGTACTCTCATCAAGATTCATTATTAATGACTTCTGAGCAAATCTCTAGAAATTCAATGCGAAGCGAGGATCTTGATAGAGATGATCGATACAGGCACACCATGTTTACATAACTCCTTTAAATACAAAAGAGTCAATTTCTTCATCAAGAATCTATCATTAACAGGAATGATATTAGCAGATTTGGTCAGTCTGTCGACGATGACCCAAATCAAATCAAATTCAGATGATGACCATTGCAATAGCTAGACGTTTACTAACGTATGAGGCGATCTCTGCCTTCATAATTTGCCATTAGTACAACTTTTTCAAACAAAGATACTTCTAGTCAGAAATGACATAAATAGAATACTTATACTTACAAGATTCCAATATAACTATATTTCAAAATCTCCATATTTAGGCAACCACAAGTGGCCTTTTAAAACATTTAACGCCATTGGCTTCTCAATTCTAATGGTTCACATTAGCCGTGAACCCCCTTTTTATTATCTATATTATCCTTTTTACAAACATCGTTTATTTTTATATTGTTCGGCAATTTATTTTCCATAGTCATTATTAAGAAATACATCTTAATTGATTCTTTATCTTTTCTACATAATGTGTCGGTATCTATATTCACTTTCTCCTGATGAAATATATATAACATGACCGTATTAATTCAAAATTTCTTTCTTCATATCTTCTATGTTTTAGTTTCGTCTCAACTATTATTTTTATCTGTTTTACTTAATCCGACGTTTAAAGCGTCGATAATTATTATAACTAATTAAATAATAAGTATTTATTTTTTATGAAACGTAACGTAAAAAATTTAATTTTTTTAGTTCGACCAATTATAAAAATGTTCAAAATAAATTTTGAATTTAATTAACAAGATTTTTGTTGATTTATCGAAAATAATTAAAATAATTAATAAGATCCGTAAATGTTCGAAAAATCTTTGGTTATACTTTGGTCAAAATTTTCTTAGTTTGAAAAACGTAAATTATCGTTTCAAATTTCAAGTCATGGTTTAAATGGTTTACTCAATCCCTCTTAGGTTGTCTTGAGGTATACACGAACATTTACCCCTAAACAGGAGTTTAGTTAAATGTTCTGGGTATAAGGGAATAATCCCTCAAAAGTTCTTTTCGATAAAAAATTTGTTAAAACACATTTCCATTTTTTTTTGGTAAAACCCAAAGTTTCAAATGGCTTTAATTTTTAAAGAGTCAATATAGATTCCATTATCTTTTAATCACACGGTCAATTAATGTAAATGATTAAGTCTTAAATCACATGTTAATTATTCAAGGTACAGGTTTTAATTGTTCAGCCATTTCAGGGCGATCTATAAATAATTATTAACACATTCTTATTCTTATAAATAAACAAATGGTCCTTAATGATCATGAGCATGAATTTATCAAATTACAGCCTACACACGTGATTCACCAAATTTATGAATGCTACATGTGCATTGGCCAATCCAAACAACATCACGTGAAACTCATAATGTTCCTTACAAGTTCTGGATGTAGTGATTGGAATAGATAATCTTTTTCGCAGATGTGAAGTTGACGATAACCATGCCATGGATCAAATCTTTAAAACATACGCTAGAACCTTGTAAATGATCGAACCAAATCTTCCATTTCGAGTTATGGATATCGTTTTCGATTGTCAATTTACTCAGTTCACAGTAATCTATAAATATAAGGAATGATAACACCATAGCTCTTCATAATGACGAGCTTGGTAGAATAAAATCTTTCTCCGACAACTCCCTCAGTTGTACGGTAATTCCTTTAATTCAGATGGTGCTGAAGTACAGTGCACATGTCACATGTGCAGCACCGGGAATATAATCAATACCAAATTCAATCTTGCCTTAATGGCAAAAGTCTAGGTAATTCATCAACAAATACCTCCTAAAGTTTCAGATAACATAAACATCTTTTAATAAATTCATTTTAGGTTCTTTCTAGATTATAATATCTATGACTAATTCATAACCATTCACGGTAAAATTTCAAGTCTAAATGCAGGATATGGTCATCCGTCAAGAATTATTTAGATCACTTTTGATAATCAACATCTTATCATTTAGGGGAATTCTACTCGAGTTCCCATCAATTAAGACAATGTCGTCATGTCATAATCAATCAATCCATTCTACTGGCACTATTAACTTTCCAGTTTCATTGTCGTTGATAAGATATGAACTTCTCAAAAGACTAATAATAACTCATAATCCTTCACAAATTCAGGGATATATGGAGACACAACTACTACTAAAAGAGTAAGGTCAACGCATAATTTACGCGAGAGAATTTTTAATCAGATACAGACGAAAACATTTAATGAATGATTATATCCCATGTTTTCATAATTTGAGTACGCATTCGAAAGCTCCTCGGATTGTTACCCAGGTCATTCAATTGAAATCAAATCAAAAGAAATGATAGGAACGTCGATACATCCAGTCAGGTATCAACACTCGGTAATCAGATACTTTTCCTAAGAATTTCGCCACGGGAGAATTGGACAAGAAAGAATTGTCAATTGTCAAATAAGACAATTTCCATAGATGAGTAAATTCGACTAAGAAGAATATATGCTACAGGCACATATGTAGGTGTCCCTAACACTATGTCCCTATTTTTCACTTCTTGCAGATCTCATAAAATTTAATCTTTCACAATCTTCAAAGAAAATGTAGTGTTTATTAATCAGTTTTATGGTGACTACTAATCAGCCTTGCATGGTCCATTCTAAATTGTATGTAGGCGCGCAACTATATACAATTTCAAGATTAACGATGCAATACTCAGTTCGTCAAAATTTTATCATCATGTTTATAATAAAAACATTTTCATGCTTAATTCTTAAATTTACAAAGATTTTCTTTGTTATGAAAACAGTTAAGTTTTCCAAGGTACTTTATAAACAACTTCATTTCAATAACAATCATTTATAAATCTCACTTTGAATAATCCTTATAGTGATGAAAATTCAATTTTCACAAAGAATACGGTTTTAACTTTATAAAAACAATGAGTGATCTGCAAAAGAGTGATGAAAGCTTGTTCACCAAGAACTAACTACAATATGATAGGAAATGAGCTTTAGCCAAATAATCATGAGGTTCATGATCTCGATGGCACTCAAAAGAATAATCTACAACGTAACTCAGTTCGAGATGAGTACTTGTTCAATGGTTGCATCACTAATGCGAACATTAGGATGAAGCAATAAGAGATAGATAGCATCGATACATGTAGAATTTAGCAATCAAAGGTAGTCTTTTCATAAATCACAAACAAGTCTAAATTGTACCGTAACACATTACGTGTCACTATGTCATACAATTCCAAGAACTCATCCTACCAACTGATGTCTCAGTTAAGTTAAAGATTACTTTTAAAAGATACCACAATGAATACTAATCTATAAGAGTCATTAGGTGTTCCACATGTCCCGGAAGATCCATCGGTCCCAATTCAGAAGAAGATTTCTTCATATTATTTCTTGGACACTGGGCATCCTCGTTAGTGGACAATGGCCTAGGAACAACCCTTAACACGAATCAACAATCATTTAAAACCTTAAATTTAATCACAGAACTTAATGACTTCCTCTTATCAATCTTATATTCCATACAAGTTAAATTTTACTTTATTCAGGTTTTAACCAATTTTATACTCAATTCGATATCATACCTCATTTGCCAATAGTTTCAATCCTTATTCTTAGACCTTGAAAGGGCAATAAAAGTTCCATATGATCAACACTTAATTTCCAAATCTATAGCTCTTACAAGAACAATTATCAAATGAGTCACTAGTATGAGATGACTCATACATTCAATTAGACTTCTCGGAAAGGTATTAGTGGCATGAGGCTTTTGGGTAATGGTTCCAATGACAACCTCAAGTGCAACATTCACCCTTTCGATTTCAATTTAAGAATTGGATGACAAGAAATCAGATGACATCTTTCTAGGCGGTAACGTTTTGTCAAACTCCACTCTATAAGAAAAGATCTTCATGACATCGATATGAGTTTTAATCTCGCCAATTCTTCTTCAAGATCATAATCAATTACTATCTACATTTCTACGAATATCAACCTTTTGTTGGGATCATAAATATCCACAACTTGGTTTAGATCTAGGATAGCTAGAATTCCTACGGGAATAGCTTCGATTAATTTACTAGGGGATTTAGGGTTCCTTGTGACAATCTACGTCGTATAAATACCTCGTATAAATATCAAAATAATCATCAAACAATCATGTAATCAAATTACATCATATATATATAATCCAAGTTATATATATATATATATTAAAATAACACTTCTCAGTCTGGCCTTGTCGGTAACTCGAGAATTCTTCGGCACCGTTATAGTCAAAAGATTTTTAGACATTTTTAGAAAAATGTTTATAGTTAAAAGATTTTGAAATGTTTTATTCAAAACCTTGGTTTTAAAAATCTTTCGTTCTCTATAACGAGAGCTCTGGTACCAAACTATAACACCCCCAAATTTATACAACTCAGTACAGCGGAAGACTAGTTGGTGTTACGGGATAGCACATTACTCACATCATAGACAACGCATAAAAGTCGCGTCGTTTTAATAATAAAGCATTTCCATTCATAAATATCAAAGTTACATAGGTCCCAAGTCATTGTATTTCATACAAGTTTTACAAAGTATTTGAATGGAAATTTGTTAATTAAGTGCGGGCCATGAATTCTTGTTGTCTTCCCAAGAATTACCTTCAAGTACCTGAGATAAAACATGTTAAAAGAAAAGGTCAGCGATAACGCCGAGTGAATTCATAGAGTTTAATAAATTCCATCAATATGACTTTGGTATAAAATTATTACCAAAAATCATTTCGTACAAATCATTGTAATAGTCCATAAAATAGCCAAAGTCATTTTTATACAAATCCTTATCGAAAATCATAATATAGGCATTTGCCTTAAAAATCATTATACGAGCCAATGTCGTAAAAACATCATACAATACGTTTTATAACGTTGTATAGATTAAATAAAAACCGTTATATGAATATGGTTATATAAAACCAAAACACGAACATAATATCAATAGTATGACCCTGTATTGCTAGTCAGGCAATACATCGTTATTCGGTGCATATAGCAGTATTTCGTTAGTTGGATTATTATAAGCCGCATGACATTGTTACCTTACTACAACAAACAACGGGTAGCTAGCCCGAAACTCATTTGCACATCTAAATTAGCATGTCGTCACAAAGTTCACGATATGTAAATCTTCTCATACATAAATTCGCTTACCAATCAATGTGGCATGACGGGGATCAACCGTCAAGGCGCGAACTGGGGTGATCGTCCCCAAATAGTAATATTATATGCATAAGCGTCTACCAAATCCCGGTAGTTCACAATTCATGCTAATGGGACTTTTAGTGACATAACCTAACTTTAATAATCCATTTTATTTCATCTATCGGGTCATTTAATCATTCTTCGGGTCATACAATCATTCGGGTCCAAATAATTAAACAAACAATCGGGACAAATGTGTCCTATTTTATAAAAACTAACATGTTATCTCCCTCGCGGGTTTCTAAAACATTTCATAAAAACATTTAAAAGAGTCCGAGGCTATGAACTCACGTTGATGTGGGAAGGCGGGTTATCGGCAATTCGGACGTACGGTACGTGCTTCAATCACGGAGACCTAGACAAATAATACTCGTCTTAGAATCTTGTCCAATGACTTTATAAAAATAACAATTATGTATAGATATGATGATTTTATATATATATATATGATGATCAAGTGGGTTTACATATTCTCTTTTACTCATTTTAGTGTTTATGTGTTGATAACTTTTATACTAGTTTACTAGTTTTACCTATTTACATGTTTTAAGTCCAATAAGCTTATTATAAGTTCTTTAACTTGTATTAATCCATTTTATACTTGTATTATCAGTATTTATACTTTACATGTTGGGCCCAAGTGGGTTAAGCCCAATAAATAAGTTTATAAGTGTTTTAGCCCATTTTGTTGTATTATTAGTCCAATAACGTTAACTTAGCCCGTTAATGTCCGTATGTTATATAGTTCGGGTTTTATCAGTTTTTGCTTGTTATATATGTTTATATATCAGTATATGAGTTTATAAAAGTTTACATTAGACGAGTCCAACCGTCTAAGTTTTATTTAACAAAAACGTTAATTTTACGGTAATATCCGAAAAAGTCGTAAAAATCATGTTTATAGTTTTATAACTTATAAAACTTATCAAACTACCATTTTTATAAAATGTACATTTATTTATCCTTATACATATTTATATAAATGTATTATATAAGTTAGTGGGTTTTAATTCACATTTTACACTATTTTTATTTGAGTGCTTATATAATACTATTGTACTTTAATTTCCAAAATCTGATTTTTACTTTCATGTTCACCAAAACAGCCATATCTAGAGTTCTATACGGAGATAGAAGCTCAAATTTTTATGACATAAACTACATGATATGTGATACATTTAACTCTTCTATAGCTACTGTTGAATCAGCTTCTAATTATTTTCTAAAAATCGTCCAAAACAGTGAACTCTGATTTGTACTCTAAACTTGTTTTGATCATATCTCACTCATCCTAATGATTCCATTGCATGGCCAACACTCACATGTGTACAAGACTCATAGCTTACTGTATATTAATCTATTCAAGCCATTTTATCAGTTTATCATATGAGTCTTTACTGTTTTATACAACCATCATTTTAAGCATGATTTTGACCTTTTTACATATAGTTTTTCATCTTTTTATCCATGTTTATCAACACCAAATCCCCACACAATACTTTTATCATCATATAATCATCATATACATATACAATAGGAAATAAAATACATGATTACATAATCAAAATAACAATAGGATGAGGAGAACAATCTTTATACCACCATGATGATGTAGGTTATGATCAAGACATGGATTTTGATCACACAACTTGTGATAAACCAAGACCATCTTCAAGACCACCATTCTTCAAGAACTCCTTGTAGAAAATCAGCCCTAAGACACCATCAAGACTTCTCTTTGGATGTTAAAATGACCACCAATCAATAGAGCTTGAAGAGGTTTCCATCATATGTGTGTATAACATCAAATATTGTGGTTGAAAATTGATCAAAGGGGTGTTTGTTCTTGATTTTGGGACGGCAAGGATGAGAGGAATGAGAGAGTTTTAGGGTGGTTTGGATGTGTGGAAATGGGAGGAAAGTTTAGCTAGTGGTTTTTGTTGTAAGCTTAGCTTACATGCTAAGCTAAATGGACAAGTGTAGCTTGTAAGCTACAACTTGACACATCACAAGTGTGGTGGTACACTTTATGGCCGGTTATGAGTGGGGGTGGGGCAAAAGTCATCTTGTCTCATCCCCATTTATTTACGGGTACTCCTTAATACTCGACTTTGCAACCAAAGTATCGAAGTTCGTTATAGTTCCGAATCTTTTCGAATTGAAAACCGGTTTTAAGTGCGACTCAATCGTCTTTTGGTGAATCAAGAGAATGGTTTGGTTTGTTTTTCTAATTTAAACTATTAGCAAGTAATTAAAGTGTCGTTGAGTAAATTAAAGCTTTGACAAAATTAAACTTAAAGTTAATTTATGAAAATTCTTAAAACTTAAAGCTTTGAAAAACTTAAAAACTTAAAAACTTAATCAATTGTAAGAAAACAATTCATGTTCATCGGAATACACCAAACAGCAACCATCGGAGTATAACTAAAATTAACCATCGGAATAGTCAAGATCAATTCTATCGCAATGACCATCTATCGGAAAGCCACTATTGCAATGATCCAGATCGGAATGATGTAAATGCTACTGTCGCAATGTCTATCTATCGGAATGATGCTATCGAAAAACGGGCAGCACTTCGTCTTAACCGAGTCCTTAAGACCCGTCGGAATATGCGATCGCAATGTGCGATCGCAACCCAGATCGGAATAAGGGGATTAACCAACCGATCGCAAAGTAAAACCCTAATGGGTTATTGCGATCAAAAACCAAAACCTATCGGAATGTGGAGTAAGCCGTCGGAATATGCGTCAAAACCCTAGGATTGCGATGGAAGGAAACTGATTCCGAAATTTGTGGCAAGAGTGAATCTTAATAAGCAAACGCAATAAGCAAATCCAAACGGATCTTAAGCAATTCAAAAATCTTAAATTCAACACTTCTAAAACATAAAATCAAGAACTTAATGAAATGAACTTTAAACTTACTAAATCCTTTTGCAAAATCCGAGAATCAATAAGCTAAGATTCGAATAAGCCAATAAGCATTATGAGCTTATGACCTAAACGTGTAAAAGCTTGTGTGTAAACCAAAAGATCAAACCTTTATTCACGAAAAGCATCAAATCATACGAGTGAGATGTGAAATTCGGATCAAAGGTAGAGTAAATCAAGAAGTGTAGAATGAGAATAAGGATCAAAAGCTTAAAGTAGAACTTTGATTAATGAAATAAGCAATACAAAAAGTGTTTAATCTTGAAAGATTAAAAGAAAAAGATGAACTAGTGAGAGAAAGTTTAAGACTTTCTCTCTCTAAAAACTAGAAAGAAACTTGAAAAATAAAAACTAGCTAACTCCCTTCCTAATGTGATTAGGAGGGTATTTATAGGGAAGTGGAAGGCATGTGTGGTGCTTTCTTCTTTCTTGCTTTCTTCACGTTTTCTCGACTCGACTTTAATTCTTTGTCTTTGTCGTCTCGGGATTTGAACTTGTCTTTTAATTTTCTTCTTCTATTAGACTTTAAGTTCTTCGACTTCGTTAAACTTCCGTCTTTAGTCTTTTTCTTCGATAAATCTTCAGAATAGGCCTTGGACTTCCGTTCTTTTTGCACTCTTGATCTTTTGACTTCGTCTTTTCCCGTTTTCTTCGATAAAAACCCGTGAAAGCCCGTGTTTTCTTCCTTTTTCATATTTTGGTCCTAAAACACAATAAAAACACAAACCACGCATAATTCCGACCTTTACGACATAAATCACACGTTTTGGTCTTGTTATTATTAGAAATAAGTGGTAAAAGGATAAGTGTTTTCACACTTATTAAATCCCCTACACTTGACCATTGCAATGCCCTCATGCAATGCATTAAGTTTAAAGCACGGTTTACATTCTCCATCATAAATAACCCACCTTGGCCTTTATTAAATTCTAAACATAAAAGATAGAACTAAGTAAAGAAATTAAAAGCTTACATTGGGTTTTGGCGGCC
The DNA here is from genome assembly GCA_025667525.1 of Glebionis coronaria. Taxonomy (NCBI): domain Eukaryota; kingdom Viridiplantae; phylum Streptophyta; class Magnoliopsida; order Asterales; family Asteraceae; genus Glebionis; species Glebionis coronaria. The sequence continues at coordinate 23,162 of JANFOE010002698.1, forward strand.
ATGAACATTTATCATCCTCAAGTTTCACGTTCCCCATACCAAGCTTAAAAACGAGATCATTGTTATTATAAGTTAGCAAACTATCACAAACTCATGTGGGTCAATTATTCACTTAGACTCCCTTATTCCTAGGTGTATCTCTTATATTTTATTTTTGTCTTGAATGATCACGAGGATGCATTGTTTGACTTATCTCGATAGTTACTTAGTCCAAAAATAAGGTGAACGATTTAATCAATAGTTAGCTAAAGGACCAAATCTTTTAAAACTGCTTCTCGGGATATCAGAAAGTTCATATCTTGGCATAACTTGGTTCGCGATTTGAGACCTTTCTCGGGCCGATATTTGGCAGCGACTTCATACTTCGAATCTTCGAGAGACGTTCTTGAAATTATGGTCTTCTCTTCATAATAGGAATTTCTTCACTTGAAGTTTTTGAGAGATTCTTCATCTTTGGACCACGACTTCTTCATTTTTCTCCAATCTTTATTTTGGACTTTGATATACAACGATCCGCCTCCTTTTAGGACTTGGATCTATTTATCCTCATACCTTGTTAGGGTCTTTTCGGATAGACTTCTCCATGACTTTTGGGGAGTTCTTGTTTTTCGTCGTGTGTCTCGATCCTTCATATTGATTTTCGATAAATGATTCTTCACATCACTTTTGGATCTTTAGCATCAAAATGTAGCCCTCATGCCTTGTTAGGGCCTTTTCGGACTCGCCAATCTTCGCGCCCCGCTTCATAAGTTATGCCTTGGCTATGAACTCTCGTCATTACCGAGCAACTTCTAAACGATCTGGGGCTAGAAGCTAAGTAACTTTTCAAATCGTACAACCTTACTTATTAGCAGATTAATTTATTAACTAGCGGAGGGAGAATAGGCTCATAATTAACTCACATAAATTCACGAAAGAATACCGAACTTATAATTGACTCTATCATCTCTCGTTCTCCACAGTTTAAAATCTCAAGGAATGAGACTCGTGGATGCTTAGCCTATTAAATCAAAGTTTTGGGTTTTCGAGTCGCCTATAGGATCTTGCAAATTCTTAGACTTTCTCAAGTTTAGAAATCGCGTTTTAAAGTTCCCTTGATAAACGACTCTCTAGGATCAATTATAGGAACTTGCGAAAAGTTCTTGTTCTTAACCCGTGAGGGTTAAGACTTTCGCGTTTTATAGCTCCCTATATAAAAGCCTAGCAAAACTTGACTTAAACACGTTAAGGATACTAGCTAGAGTAAACTTAGGCAAGTAAACTCAGGTTGAGTCAAAATGTTCATGACTAAGAAAAATCTAAAACCACTTTATTGAAAAACTATTCTAGCAAGGGAAGAAGATAAACATAATAAAGGAAAATGCAACTATACAACTAGGCCAAAATAGATTAAAAATTTTGAAAAATGTCGAAAAATCAAATTTTACGGTTAAAATGAGGGCAAATTCACGGAAAAGACCACTTACTTCGATAGAAGTCCCCCCTACACTTGAGATAAACATTGTCCTCAATGTTTAAGCATGTGGGAGTAAACTCCCCTACACTTAAGACATTGTGCACGTTGTTTAAATCTTGCTAAGGAAGGGACAACTAAAGTGAATTCAATGTGAACATATTGAATCACAAGAGTTTAGGATAGAACCAGGAAGATGGAAAACACGGTATCACGGTTCGTCAAAAATCATCAAGATGCTCTCTGAAGCTTTAATCCCTGCACAGCACAAGAAACAAGACAACAAACATATGCGGGGCTCCCCCTACACTTATTATGAAAGCAGTGAAGGATAAAACACGGGTTGCCTCCCGAGAAGCGCTTGTTTTTGTTCACCGAGTCATGAGCCTGACTCGACCCAATTTTAGTTCATGGGGAACGTGGTGAGGGATGGAATCATCTCCTGAGAGATGTCCTCACCAAAGTACAGCTTCAAACGCTGGCCATTCACCTTGAAATTGGGCCCATTCGGCTGATAAAGCTCAATGGTCCCATACGGAAAGACTTTGGCGACGGTGAATGGACCAGACCAGCGGCTCTTCAACTTGCCAGAGAAGATCTTTAACCGAGAGTTAAAGAGTAAGACTTGATCACCAACGTGGAACTCTCGGTTCTTGATTTTAGCATCGTGGATCATCTTCGTCTTCTCCTTGTAGATCAGCGAGTTCTCATAGGCTTCATTCCTCAGTTCATTTAGCTCGTTGAGTTGAACCTTGCGATGATCACCGGCTTTTATGATGTCGAAGTTCGCCCACTTCAAGGCCCAGTGCGCCTTGTGTTCCAGCTCAATGGGTAGGTGGCAGGCTTTCCCGTACACAAGTCGATAAGGTGTACAACCGATCGGGGTCTTGTAAGCAGTACGGAAAGCCCACAGAGCATCATCTAACTTATCGGCCCACGCGGCACGATGCTCTCCCACAGTTCGCTCCAAAATTCTCTTCAAGCCACGATTGGAAATTTCGGCTTGCCCATTGGTTTGGGGATGATAGGCGGTGGAAAGACGGTGATTGACACCATACTTTGCCATGACTCGTGCAAATTGATCGTTGCAAAAATGAGTCCCGCGATCACTGATGATAGCACGAGGAACGCCAAATCGAGCGAAAAGCTGCTTCAAAAAGTTCACAACAACCCTAGCATCATTTGTAGGAAGAGCCTTAGCTTCAACCCATTTAGAGACGTAGTCGACGGCGACGAGGATGTACTTGTTCCCTTTGGAGGATGGAAATGGCCCCATAAAGTCGATGCCCCATACATCAAAGATTTCACATTCCTGTATGAAATTTTGAGGCATCTCATCCTTATGTGTGATCTTGCCTTGACGTTGGCAAGCATCACAGTGCTTAACCATTTCGTGAGCGTCACGATAAATGGTGGGCCAGTAGAATCCAGAATCAAACACTTTCTTAGCGGTGTAGTTGGGACCAAAGTGACCACCGGTGGGTCCTTTGTGGCAAGCTTGAAGAATGTCAAAAGCGGCCGGTCCGTCAACACAACGACGAATAATCAGATCAGCACACTGTTTAAATAGATAAGGGTCATCCCAAAAGTAAGTCTTAACATCATTCAAGAACTTCTTCTTTTGTTGGGATGTTAACCCTTGGATGAGAATACCACCCGCTAAGTAGTTTGCAATGTCCGCAAACCACGGGGTGCCATCAAGATGGAGATTTATAGACATTAGAGTCTCCAGGGGGAAAGAGTCATTGATCTCTTTGTGCGGATGATCCCCCTGATATGGATCCTCAAGTCGACTCAGATGATCCGCGGCCAGGTTTTCAGCTCCCTTCTTGTCACGAATTTCAATGTTGAATTCTTGAAGGAGCAAAACCCAGCGAAGAAGTCTTGGCTTAGAATCGTTCTTTGTCATCAAGTACTTCAACGCGGAATGGTCCGTGTATACGATGGTGGTGGATAAAACAAGATAGGGGCGAAATTTCTCAAAAGCATAGACAACAGCTAAAAGCTCTTTTTCGGTTGTCGTATAATGCAATTGAGCCCCCGTCATTGTTTTGCTAGCATAGTGGATTGGTTGGAAGTGTTTATTCACTCTTTGGCCCAAAACCGCACCAATAGCAAAGTCGCTAGCATCGCACATCAATTCAAAAGGCAGCTCCCAATTAGGGGTAACCAAGACCGGTGCCTTAGTGAGCTTATCCTTGAGAAGGTTGAAGGCTTCGAGACACTCTTTAGAAAAGATAAAAGGAGTATCTTTTTCTAAGAGGTGGGTCATCGGGCGAGCAATTTTAGAGAAATCCTGAATGAATCTACGATAGAAGCCCGCATGACCCAGAAAGCTTCTCACACCCTTCACGGTTGAAGGTGGAGGTAATTTGGCTATGACATCTACTTTAGCACGGTCAACTTCAAGACCGGCTTTAGAGATTTTGTGTCCTAGCACAATGCCTTCTTTTACCATAAAATGGCATTTTTCCCAATTCAGAACAAGGCGAGTGTCTTCGCACCGCTTAAGCATACGTTCCAAATTGGCAAGGCAAGCAGAGAAAGAATCCCCGAAGACCGAGAAATCATCCATGAAGACTTCCATGGTGTGCTCAACCATGTCATGGAAGATAGCCAACATGCACCTTTGGAAAGTCCCGGGGGCATTGCATAAGCCAAAAGGCATTCATTTATAAGCAAATGTGCCGTAGGGACAAGTGAATGTTGTCTTCTCTTGATCTTGGGGATCGATGGGTATTTGAAAATAACCCGAGAAACCATCAAGAAAGCAGTAATATTCATTACCGGCTAATCGTTCAAGCATTTGGTCCATGAAAGGTAGAGGGAAATGATCCTTTCTCGTGGCATCATTGAGTTTGCGGTAGTCTATACAAACTCTCCACCCAGTAACGAGACGAGTGGGAATCAACTCGTTGTGTTCATTAGGAACAACGGTTAATCCGCCCTTCTTGGGCACACAATGGATTGGACTAACCCACGGTGAATCCGAAATAGGGTAAATCATACCCGCATCAAGAAGTTTGATAACCTCTGTTTTGATGACTTCATGTATTTTTGGATTCACCCTTCGTTGGCTTTGAATAGTGGGCTTGAAGTCGTCCTCCATGAGAATTTTGTGTGTGCAGAAGTGAGGATCAATTCCACGAATATCCGAGATTTTCCACGCAATAGCCTTCTTGTGAGCTTTCAACACAGCAACGAGGCGAGTCTTCTCTTCATCTTTCAAATCCGTTGCAATAATAACGGGCGACTTCTTGTTGTCGTCAAGGAACACGTACTCGAGATGTGGCGGCAACTCCTTAAGTTCCAAATCCGGAGGATTTTCGACGGGAGGCGTTTTCAAAGTCGGAGTATCGATAGCAATGACCATGGGAGATGGAGGTGAAGGATTGGCTTCGGTGAGAAGATTGTCAAAGAAACTCATATCTTCATCCCCCTCGGTGGGAGAATCATTAGTAGCTAAATTCACATCTCCCATGGTATCTTCAAGATTGTTCCAGAATAAATCACCATCTCCAAATAGAGACAACGATGAATCAATGGAGGACACGGTCTCAATAGTGGGAAGAGAGGTAGGAATACTTTTGCAAGCATCATTAAAGTGTTCTTCACAAGCCTCATCAAGAACGTCAATACAATTAACACTCTCATATGAATAAGGCTGTTTAGACAACTTTCCCATGTTGAAGACTACTTTGTCGTTACCCACTCTCATGATAAGCTCTCCGGCTTCCACATCAATAAGAGTGCGACCGGTCCTAAGGAATGGACGACCAACAATAAGTGGCACACGGGGGTCCATCTCGTAGTCGACGACAACAAAATCAGCAGGGAAGGTGAATTTGTCGACTCCTACAATAACGTCTTCGGCTATCCCCACTGGATAAGCAACCGTACGGTTGGCCAATTCCAAAGTCATTTTAGTGGGGACTAGCTCTGGGAGAGATAATTGCTTCCAAACACTTAGAGGCATGAGATTAATACTGGCACCTAGATCGGCTAGGGCCATGCAATTCTCTACTCCCGGGAAATTGCAAGGGATAAGAAAACGACCCGGATCACCAAGCTTGATTGGTAATTTCCTTAAGAGCACGGCAGAGCAGTTCTCATTAAGTTGGGTGTTGGCAATGTCGAGGAGCTTTTCCTTGTCGCTCAGAAGGTCTTTAAACATTTTAGCGTATTTGGGCATGTGAGCGAGAGCCTCGGCAAAGGAGATGTTAAAATTCAGTTGTTTAAACATTTTAAGGAAGTTTGAAACCTGAATATCATCCTTGCTCTTTTGCTTCTCTTTCCTCAACCTAGAAGGATAAGGTATATTGGATGAAGAAGAAGGCTTTAAGGGAATAGGATCACTCACAACCACGGGTGGTGGGGAAATGGGGATAGAAGGTGAAGGAGGTGGGGAAAGTTGCTCTTTTTCCTTGTTCACAATCACGGGTGGTGGTGTAGGAAGCTCGGGTTCCATATAACCTTTTCCACTTCGAGTGGTGATTGCTTTCATCTCCCCCCTTGGATTCGCAACGGTATTACTCGGAAGAGTACCCGAAGAAGAGGGTTGATTACTTTGGATGAGCGAACCAATCATATCACGAAGGTGAAGAGCTTGATTGTTAAAAGAGTTTTGCATGTTGGCATTAATATCATTGCTGTGTTTGGCCATGTCATTCCTTAGCTCGGCTCGTATATCGCTCCCTTGTTTCGCCATGTCATTCTTCAAGTTGACAAATTGACTCTGAAGATTCGTCACCAACTCACGATTGGTCTTCATGAATGTCTCGACGTCTGGACTTACTGCCATCGGTTGATTGAGAGGTGGAGCTAGAGAGTTTCCTTGAGTTGGGTATGGGTTTCTTTGTGATTGATATTGATTTTGAGCACGAGGTTGGGATTGGTTGTTTCGGTTGTAGCTTTGTTGTTGGTTCTGGTTTGCAGGAGGAAAACTGGGAGGAGCAAGATAATTGTTGGAACGATAACTTAGCAAGCCACGGTCTCCTTGAGGTCGAGCTTGATAGCCTCCCGTGGGATAAGTGCCGTAAGCTGCGTTAACGTCTTCAGAATAATTGCCGTGAGTAGAAGGACACTCATTGTAGGAATGAGGACCACCACATGTGTCACAAGAAATAGCAACGGCTTTAGCTTGTTGAGTTTGGTTAGAAGTCAAAATTTGGAGACTTTTGTTAATATCAAGAAGAGCACGTTCCAAAACAGACGAGTTGGTGGTGGAAGAAGTAGATGAAACATTGACTCTCTGATTAGATCTTGAAGATGCGGAAGAATCCCAATTCTTGTGGTGAGTAGTCATGTTTTCAATCAACTCTCGACACTCCTCCGGTCTCCTTTTCATAAAAGTACCACCTGCGGCGGCATTGATCGTGTCACGATCACGAAAGGTGAGACCATTGTAGAAGGTGTCAATGAGAGTGACGGGGAGCATATTGTGATTAGGACAGCGGTCGATCAAATCATTGTAACGTTCCCAAGCATCGAAAAGCGATTCATCATTCTCTTGCATAAATCCACTGATTTGGTTACGAAGGCTAGTGACCATGGATGGGGGAAAGTAGCGCGATAAAAAGCGTTGAGTCATGTCGTTCCATGTATGAATAGAATTCTTAGGAAGACGGTCAAACCATTTTTCGGCGTGGTGAGAGAGCGAGTGTGGAAAAAGTTGAAGTCGAAGGTCATCCATAGAAACACCGGGGCACTTCATGCTTTGGGTAATGGTAATGAATTTGTCGAGGTGTTTGTTGGCATCATCATCCGGAATTCCACGAAACGGGTTCGTTTGCACTTGTTGTATCATATGATGCTTCAACGAAAACTCCTGAGCCGTGACGTGCATTGGCGCAATCGGGCCTCCGCGTCCATTCATGGTGGGTTGGCACAATTCCTCCATGGTTCGTAAATCAGGTAGAAGGACATTGTTGTTGTTGTTGTTGTTATTCAAATTATTTTGAGGTGGGTGATTATTGTTGTTGTTAACACCAGCCATATCTAAATCTTCAAGAGTCTCGGGCTCAGAATAGTTGGAAGATCTAGTACGCATACACCTGCAGAAGAAAAATATACACAAAGAATATCTATATAATATTTTTGGTGCAAAACCCTTTGAAAAGAATTGCTTTTTATGATTTTTTAATGTTTTTGTATGTTTGAAGAGTTTTATATTTTTTTTTATGGACTTTTGGAAATTTTTATAGCAATGAAAATAACGTTCAAAGAACGGATCCCAAAATTCAATGCGTCTCTCACTAGAAACCGTTTATCTTAACGAAAAGAGCCGGCAGCGGCGCCATTTAATACTCGACTTTGCAACCAAAGTATCGAAGTTCGTTATAGTTCCGAATCTTTTTGAATTGAAAACCGGTTTTAAGTGCGACTCAATCGTCTTTTGGTGAATCAAGAGAATGGTTTGGTTTGTTTTTCTAATTTAAACTATTAGCAAGTAATTAAAGTGTCGTTGAGTAAATTAAAGCTTTGACAAAATTAAACTTAAAGTTAATTTATGAAAATTCTTAAAACTTAAAGCTTTGAAAAACTTAAAAACTTAAAAACTTAATCAATTGTAAGAAAACAATTCATGTTCATCGGAATACACCAAACAGCAACCATCGGAGTATAACTAAAATTAACCATCGGAATAGTCAAGATCAATTCTATCGCAATGACCATCTATCGGAAAGCCACTATTGCAATGATCCAGATCGGAATGATGTAAATGCTACTGTCGCAATGTCTATCTATCGGAATGATGCTATCGAAAAACGGGCAGCACTTCGTCTTAACCAAGTCCTTAAGACCCGTCGGAATATGCGATCGCAATGTGCGATCGCAACCCAGATCGGAATAAGGGGATTAACCAACCGATCGCAAAGTAAAACCCTAATGGGTTATTGCGATCAAAAACCAAAACCTATCGGAATGTGGAGTAAGCCGTCGGAATATGCGTCAAAACCCTAGGATTGCGATGGAAGGAAACTGATTCCGAAATTTGTGGCAAGAGTGAATCTTAATAAGCAAACGCAATAAGCAAATCCAAACGGATCTTAAGCAATTCAAAAATCTTAAATTCAACACTTCTAAAACATAAAATCAAGAACTTAATGAAATGAACTTTAAACTTACTAAATCCTTTTGCAAAATCCGAGAATCAATAAGCTAAGATTCGAATAAGCCAATAAGCATTATGAGCTTATGACCTAAACGTGTAAAAGCTTGTGTGTAAACCAAAAGATCAAACCTTTATTCACGAAAAGCATCAAATCATACGAGTGAGATGTGAAATTCGGATCAAAGGTAGAGTAAATCAAGAAGTGTAGAATGAGAATAAGGATCAAAAGCTTAAAGTAGAACTTTGATTAATGAAATAAGCAATACAAAAAGTGTTTAATCTTGAAAGATTAAAAGAAAAAGATGAACTAGTGAGAGAAAGTTTAAGACTTTCTCTCTCTAAAAACTAGAAAGAAACTTGAAAAATAAAAACTAGCTAACTCCCTTCCTAATGTGATTAGGAGGGTATTTATAGGGAAGTGGAAGGCATGTGTGGTGCTTTCTTCTTTCTTGCTTTCTTCATGTTTTCTCGACTCGACTTTAATTCTTTGTCTTTGTCGTCTCGGGATTTGAACTTGTCTTTTAATTTTCTTCTTCTATTAGACTTTAAGTTCTTCGACTTCGTTAAACTTCCGTCTTTAGTCTTTTTCTTCGATAAATCTTCAGAATAGGCCTTGGACTTCCGTTCTTTTTGCACTCTTGATCTTTTGACTTCGTCTTTTCCCGTTTTCTTCGATAAAAACCCGTGAAAGCCCGTGTTTTCTTCCTTTTTCATATTTTGGTCCTAAAACACAATAAAAACACAAACCACGCATAATTCCGACCTTTACGACATAAATCACACGTTTTGGTCTTGTTATTATTAGAAATAAGTGGTAAAAGGATAAGTGTTTTCACACTTATTACTCCTCGATTCTAGTTTCCTCGATTTGCGTGCCCTCGGGTCGTTTTACAAAAACGTTTTTATAAATTATGAATCAACGGCATAAAACGAATCTAATAAAAATTGTCTCATCAAAAACGGAGTTCGAAAACATAAATACGTAATCCTAAGGTTTCCAGTTTAGTCGTAAAGGACGTTAAATTATAATCGTAAGTCCTAATCTCTTCTCGTAAATTTGTGAGTTTATGAACCAACACAAATTTAAAATTCCAAAATAATATTCACGGATAAATTTATTTTCTGAAATGTCGAACTGTCACCAAAACGGTGTATGTAAACGTAAGCACGTAACGTTGAATCCTCCGGTTTAGACGTAGTCGATGCTACTTCAAGACGTAAATCCAAATTTCTTCCCAAAAATAAGTGTGTTCATAATATAACATTAAAATAATATTTTCAAATAATAATTGAGAATAAAATATCAATCATAAATTGACGGATTGTCACATTTAACATCATCGATAGTTGAAGACGAATCATCAAGAAGCTTTGTTGAAGATCTTAATTAAATAATCATCAAGTATCGGTTCTAGTTCTACACCATCCGTGCTTGATAATAAGTAAAAGTTTTTAGCTTTTTTTCTTATTTCTATCGGTTTGTTTTTTAAATCATGATATTATGTAGTATATTTAATTATATGATTTAATAGATATGGGTGTATGATTCAGTAGTTTTTATTTTAGTCCATATTATTGATTATAGTTTATAAGACAAGTGCAAAACACATAATAAAAGTAAGTTTAGTTTAGGTAAAAAGAGTGTATGTAAAACTTGCACACAAGGTGTTTGATAAAATTCTTATATGGTACTCTATAATGGTAATTCGCTAGGATCGTAGTGTGATGCATTAGTTTTTTTATTATGATGGAGCAGATATTTATGCTTGTGATTTGGCAGATTTTGAAGTGTGATACGTAGGGCTAACTTGTGTTGTATTATGTTTGAGGTTTGTTGAAATGAGTAAAAGTGATTGAATATGCTTGTAATTTGGTAGATTTGTGATGTGGTGCTCTAGGATGTATAAAGATGTTTATAGGAATGATTTAGGCCATATTTTGTATGTTTGTCTGGAAATAAGTAAAAGTGATTAAGTATGGTTATGATTTGGTAGAATTTACACTATGATGCTCTAGGATATATGTTGTATTTCATAAGAATGAGTTAGCTTAAATTTGTGCTTGACGTTTGTGTCTAAATAAGTAATAGTTATTAAGTATTCTTACGATTTGGTAGAATTTACAATGTGATGTTGTACGATGTACGTTGTTTTAATGAATTAGATTACTTATGGAGTAGAACTAAGGATAGAGTAGAGTAATTATGGAGTAGATATAAGACTATGGTCATATTGTTGAACGCTTCCCTGATACGAGGCACCGCCTATGTATGTGGCATATCATGATGAAATTGGGAGCAGGTGTATTTTTTCTCAATTAATACTAGGATGAAATTGGAAACAATATTTGACACTTGATGATGGATTCAATTTAATACTATGATGGAATAGAATTAACACTACGATGGAGTAGAATTAAGACTACGATGGAGTAGAGTTAAGACTTAAATGGAGTAGAATTAAGACTGGAGTAAAATAATAGTTTTCTTGTTTTCAGTTGTTTCTAGTGTATGGTGTTTTATATTCCTACTACATGATAGAATTATTCTTATAGTTCTTTTGTTATGTACATTATAGTTCTGTACTTGGTGATGAAGTAGATTTAATACTATGATGAACTAGAGTTAACACTATGATGCAAGAGAATTAAAACTTAGATGGAGTAGAATTAAGAAAATACGTTCATTTCACACACACACACACACACACAACACACTCTGATCATCATAACCACTGTCTCTATAAGCCCCACCGTTAACCACCGCCTATCCCACATTTGCCACTGTTAACCACCACTTTACCACAGTTAACCACAACCTTCCACACCATCGTTCATCATCAATAATCAAAATTCATCATCATTTCTGTTGCTGAAGATCATGTTAAAGCAAATGTTGCATTTTTTCATGTGTATCAATTTTATAGTTTATGTTCATCATTTTTTATGTTGCATCTAATTAAAAGAGTTCAGTTTTTCAATCACTGATAATTATTTTGAATACTTGATCACAATAGTAGTAAGTTTAGTTTGTAATATATGCATCATTGTAAGTTTCTAGTACAAAACATGTTGAAAAAATTTGCATACAAGGTGTTTGATAAAATGTATTGACTAGACTTTATAACTATGATGTGGTTAAATTTGAACAGTAATGCTAATACAAGGCTTAGCCAAGTATGAAAAAGTTATCGTCTCGTCTCGATTCGAATTGACCACGGTTAATGTGTGACTCAGTTGTTCTTGGTGGAAAATAAAGAAATGTGATTACATATTTTAAACTAAAAGTAAAATGTAAATATCGTTGAGTAAAAGTGGAAGCTTAAAAATTTAAACTAAAAATTAATACTTAAAAATAAATGACGAGAATTTAAAACTTTACAAGACGTAAATTTGAAAACTTAATAAGAATGCAAACTTGAAATAAATCTAAGATAAAAAAATTAAAATAATACTGAAGAAAATTGGCGGGAAAAATAAAGATTGAAATTAAAACAATTCTGGAAAATAGATTTTGAAGTAAGTCGGAATAAATGTGAACACACAAGTCGGAATCCAAAGTCCTGTCATAATCCAGAATCACAACTTCCTATATAATCCGGAAACCAAATACTGGACCTAATTCGGAATCCGTAACCCACACGTAAGTCAGAATACAAGATGTAGAAGTAATCTGGAATACACTATTCTCACCAAATTCGGAATAGACATCCCACATCTAATTCGGAATATAGCCCTCACCTAATTCGGGAAAGTGGACTTAGAAACTAGTTCAGAATGTGTATGCTACAAGTAATTCGGAATCCATGGTTTATGAACTAGTTCGGAATACATGTTCACTAGGTAATCCATAATTGGTGTGGGATAGACAGATTATGGACTTAATTCGGAATAGGCATCCAACATCTAATTCGGAATGATGTTTCACACTTAATTCGAGAAATTAGATTTAGGTCTTAATTCGGGAAAAGTGAATCTGCAAGTAGTTCGGGAAACTAGGGTTTCAAAGGAACCCGAATTAAACAAAAATTAAGCAAACTAAAATTAAGCTAAAAACTAAATAAGCACTTATCTAAAAATTTAACCAAATTAAGTTTAAGAAAAAGCAAATAAGCCGAAATTTAAAAACTTTTAAAAACACTAAATAACCAAAATATTTAAAATCAACTTTTTAAAAAAATAACTAATAAGCACTTAATTAAATATAAGAAAAATAACACAATAAGCACTAACACTATAAGCTATAAAAATCAAACACATCAAAACCAATAAGCACAATCAAACACAAACATTGATCAAACAAAGAACATAATTAACAAACTACATGATTATCAAAATTAAACAAGATTAAAATTAAAGAAAGGTAGAATGAGAATGATTAATGAAAATCTTGAAATAGATTAAGATTAAAGATTCAAAATACAAGATTAATGTAAAAGCTTAAAACATGAAAGAAAAGCTAGAGAGAGAAAGTAGTATTAAGCTACTCCTAATTACCTTACAAAATTAAAACTAACTAAAAATTATCTAACCCCTCCTAATGACACATTAGGAGGGTATTTATAGGAAGAGTAAATGTGTTGATGCTTTCTTCTTTCTTCTCGTCTTTTTAAATTCTTCGTCTTTCTCGACGTAGTCTCGGGATTTGTCGATATGAAATGAACTCGTCTTCTAATTTCTCCATTAATTAGACTTGGTTCTTCGACTTTGTTAAACTTCCGCCTTTAGACTTTTTCTTCGATAAATCTTCAGAATAGGCCTTGGACTTCTGTTCTTTTTGCACTCTTGATCTTTTGACATCGTCTTTTGTCTTTTTCTTCGATAAAAGCCCGTGAAAGCCCGTGTTTTCTTCCTTTTTCATCTTTTGGTCCTAAAACCCAATAAAAACACAAACCACGCATAATTCCGACTTTTACGACATTAAATATACGTTTTGGCTTGGTTATTTTTATAGTTAAGTGGTAAAAGGATGGGTATTTTCACACCTATCAAATCCCCTACACTTGACAATTGCAATGCCCTCATGCAATGCATTAGTTACAAAGCAAGATTTACATTTTCCATCCTAATTAACCCACCTTGGCCTTTAATAAACATAAGACATTAAGGAAACTAAAAAGATAAAAATATATACAAAATGCTTGAAGGAAGAACAAGTAAAGAGATCGAAGACTTACATTAGAGCTTTGGTTGTCATGAATGTTTATCACCCTCAAGTTTCACGTTCCCCACACAAAGCTTAAAAACGAGATCATTGTTATTATAAGTTAATAAGCTAACACAAACTCATGTGGTCCAATTATTCACTTAGACTCCCTTATTCCTAGGTGTATCTCTTATATTTTGTTATTGTCTTGAATGATCACAAGGATGCATTCTTGATTTATTTCGATAGTTTATTTAGGCTGAAAATAAAGTAGGAAGATTTAATCAATAGTTAGGTAAAGGACAAAATCTTTTAAAATTGCTTCTCGGGACCTCATAAAGTTCATATCTTGGCATAACTCGCTTCACGATTTGAGACCTTTCTCGGACCGATATTAGGAAGTGTTTTCATTCTTTGAATCTTGAGAGACGTTCTTGAAATAATGGTCTTCTCTTCATATAGGAATTTCTTCACTTGAAGTTTTTGAGAGATTCTTCATACTTGGACCACGACTTCTTCATTTTTCTCAAATCTTTATTTTGGATTTTGATATACAACGATCCGCCTCCTTTTAGGACTTGGATCTATTTATCCACATACCTTGCTAGGGTCTTTTCGGATAGACTTCTCCATGATCTTTAGGGGAGTATTTGCTTTTCGTCGTGTGTCTTGATCCTTCATATTGATTTTTGATAAATGATTCTTCACATCACTTTGGATCTTTAGCAACAAAATGTATCCCTCATGCCTTGTAAGGGCCTTTTCGGACTCGCCAATCTTCGCATCCCGCTTCAATAAGTTATGCCTTGGCTATGAACTCTAATTAATACCGAGCAACTTTTAAACGATCTTGTGCTAGAAGCTAAGTAACTTTTCAAATCGTACAACCTTACTTATTGTAATTAAGTTTATTAACAAGCGATGGGAGAAAAATCTCATAATTAACTCACATAAATTCATGAAAGAATACCAAACTTATAATTGACTCTATCATCTGTCGTTCTCCATAATTTAAAATCTCAAGGAATGAGATCGTGGATGCTTAGACTATTAAATCAAAGTTTTGGGTTTTCAAGTCATCTATAGGATTTTGCAACTTCTTGGACTTTTTCAAGTTTAGAATTCGCATTTTAAAGTTCCCTTGATAAACGACTTTCTAGGATCAATTATAGGAACTTGCGAAAATTTCTTGTTCTTAACCCGTAAGAGTTAAGACTTTCGCGTTTTAAAGTTCCCTATATAAAAGCCTAGCAAAACTTGACTTAAACACGTTAAGGATACTAGCTAGAGTAAACATGGATAAGTAAACTCGGATTGAGTCAAAAGATTCATAACGGGCCTAATATATCAACGACATCTAAACTTATTAAAACCATCTTATTAAAGTTTATTCTAGCAATGAAAGAAAATAACGATAACAAAGGAAAATACAATTAGGCCAAAATAGATCAAAATTTTTGAAAAATGTCAAAAAATCAATTTTCATAAGGACAAATACAAGGAAAAGCCCACTTAACTTTGATAGAAGTCCCCCTACACTTGATATAGACATTGTCCTCATTGTTTAAGCATGTGGGAGTAAACTCCCTTACACTTAGGACATTGTGAATGTTGTTTAAATCTTGCTAAGGAAGAGAAAACTAAAGTGATTCCTATAGTAATATTGAAGATATAAAATAGTGAATCAAAAGAGTTTAGGATAGAACCGGGAAGACGGGTACACGAAATCACGGGTCGTCAAAAGTCATCAAGTATGGATCTTTGATAGCTAGAATCCCTGCACATGATAAGAAATAAAACAACAAACACATACTAGGGTCTCCCCCCACACTTATTATAAAACAGATAAAAAGGATAGATACTCGAGTTGCCTCCCGAAAAGCGCTTGTTTTTGTTCACCGAGTCGTGAGCTTGACTCGACCTTGATTACAATGGTAAAAACCTTGAAGAACATCCACCGGGATCAAATACACGGTTCTCATCCATCAAATAGCACAAACATAAGGTGAACAAGACAAGCCAAAGAAGAGTAGGCAAGGTTCCCTTAAGCAATTGTTGAGCACGGTGGTAGAAAGTATGATGAAGTGCAAGCATATCTCCATTGTTTCCAAAAATCTTTCCTTTTATTTCATCAGATGGATACTGAGATGGCTTAAAAATCGTGATACCCGGATCGAACACCTTTTCCTTTAGGGGAAAATAAGACTTAGACTTAGTAGACCTTGAAGATTCGCCCATAAACCGCACAATCTCATCCTTAGAAGGTGGAAAGAGAGGTGTCAAGACATAGTTACTACAAATATTGGTTTCTTCTAGTTTCTTCTCCTTTGAAACGGGTTTCTTAACATCTGAAGGAGGATAAAGACCATAATCAAAGTCCAAAAGGAGGAGAATCATGCTCATTGGGGAAGTATGTATTGAGAAAAGTAGCAAAATCTTCCTCAAATGAGTAATCATCCAAAGTAGGATCAAGCATTGTTGGCGGAGGATCTTCATCAAAAGTAGGAGCAAGGTCATCATTTGAACAATCACTCGAAAGAGTATCAACATCATTAAAGTCATCATAAGTTGGCATGTCTTTATACTCTGAAGAAAAATCATCATAATCATCCCCATCGGAACTACAATCATCATCATAGGTTGGTGGAGCATCATATATTGGTGGGGCATCCAAATTGGAGAGAGAAGCATTAGAATCATCTACATTGTCTTGAAAAAGTGGATTATCATAGCAAGATTCGAAAAGAGGATTGTCATATACAACAAAATCATCAAGCTTTATACTTTCCAAAGTAGTAGTAAGCTCTTCTTGAAGCACATCAATCATTTTCACTGATTCTTTTCCATTTGATTTACTTGTAATCTTCCCCATCTTAAAAACTTGGGCATCATTCTCGACCCTTAAGATTAATACACGTTCGGCAACATCGACTAAAGATTTTTCGGTTCTCAAAAATGGCCGTCCAAGTATTAACAGAATAAGAGGGTCCATTTCATAATCAACAACAACAAAATCGACCGAAAAAGTGAAGGTACCAACTTTAACGAAAACATCTTCGGCAATACCAACGGGGTAAGCGAGAGTTCGAGTTGCTAGCTCAAGTGTCATCTTTGTTGGTGTAAGGTCGGGTATGGATAGCTTTTTCTAAACAGTTAAAGGCATCAAATTAATACTTGCCCCGAGATCGGCTATGGCAGTAAATTCTTCAACGTTGTTAAAAAAGTAAGGCGACACGAAACGACCGGGATCTCCAAGTTTTTCCGGAAGTTCTTTAAGAAGGATTGCAGAATAGTTTTCATTTAAGCGTGTGTTGACAAACTCAGCCATCTTTTCCTTCTTGTTAAGCAGTTCTTTGAATGCTTTGACAAATTTCGACATTTGGACAAGTGCTTCAACGAGGCTAATGTTAAAGTTCATTTGGGAGATCATCTTCAAAAAGGAAGTGACTTGAGCATCCTCTTTTGTGAGCAATTTGCACTTGTCTAACCGAGAAGGATAAGGGATGTTGGGTTTAGGTGGTGTAGGTGTAGCAGGTAAAGGTTGAGATGTTGATGGTTTAGAGGTGGTAGGTGGGGTTGGTGAAGGATTTTTTCTTGGGTACTTCTTCTATGAGAGGTGGAGACGGTAATGGAGAACTAATACTAGGAGTGGAAGTAGGAGGGATAAGTGGAGGTGGAGGAGGTGTAGATGGAGTAACTGGGGAAGGGATAGATTGTCCTACTAGAGTTGCTCCACTGCGTGTAGTAATAGCATTCATATTCGCTCTAGGGTTTGTTTCAGTTGTAGAAGGAAGAGCACCTTGGGGACGAAGGGTTTAAAACATTTGAACGAATTTCCTATCCGTGGAATCTTGCATTTCCTTCATGGTTTTCTCATGATCGGTTAATTTTTGTAGAATCAAGTCCATGTGCGGATGAGGTAAATTGAACCCTTGTTGTTGAAAATCTTGGTTTGGGTATTGGTTTTATGGTGGAAAACCTTGAGGATAGAAACCTTGGTTTTGAAAGCCTTGGTTTTGCATTGGATAATTACCTTGGTTTCCATTGTAGCCCCCACATTAGCATTTTGTTGAACATTTGCTCTTGGTGGCCCTTGGTTGTTATGGGTGGGTGGGTGTGGTCTTTGTTGAAAACCGGGTGGAGCCAAGTAATTTGTCGAGTTGTAAGGCAAGTGATTAACATGGACATTAGGCTTGAAATGAACTCTCTCGGTGTTGTTGTAAGCATACACTTCCCCGTGAGATTGATCATAAGCTTTATCACAATTAGCATAAGAGTGTGGCCCACTACAAGTTTCACAAGTAATATTGAGAGCATGGGCATGTTGATTAGGAGGGTTATCTCTTAAAACAAGTTGCTTTATAGCTGAAGTAAGTTCCTTAAGATGATTGGTCAAGTCACTCTCACTGGCACTAGCCATAGTAGCCCTTACACTCTTGGTTTGGACTTTGGCCTTGTTTTCAATAATAGCTAAAGCCTCATTCATAGTCTTGACAAGAATATTACCTTCCGAGGCACTATTTAGTGAATCTTGGTCACTCAAAGTTAATCCATTATAAAAAGTATTAATTTGATGTACCTTTGTAAAACCGTGTTGTGGACACTTTCTAAAAAGTTCCTTAAAACGATCCCAAGATTCACTAAATGTCTCACCGTAATTTTGTTCAAAATTGATAATGTCATTCCGCAAAGCGGTAGTACGTGAGGGTGGGAAAAAATATTGATAAACTTGGTCTCAAGGTCCGTCCATGTGACAATACTCTGGGGTGGTTCCTTATCAAGCCAAGTCCGGGTTTTTCCCTTGAGGGAGAAAGGAAAGAGGAGCAAACGAATTGCCTCTTGTGAAACCCCATTGTATTTAACAGTATTGGATAAGTGTACGAACCTTTAATGTGATCGTGTGGATCATCATGAGTGCAACCTAAGAAAGGTGTTGCGGAAACCATTTGAATGAAACCAGACTTGAGCTCGAAGTTGTTGGCGTCAATAGCCGGCACCACAATCGTATCATCGTTGCCTTCGACATGTGATTGCAAGAGCTTGATCATTGGACGGTTCTCCATTATGTTGACAACAGGAGGCTCTACAACAGGAGGATCAATAATAGCGGCTTGAATGGACTTCCTTTTACGTGACCGAGTATGCATACACCTACACAAGAAAAGAAAAGCAATGAAATAGAAGAAATAAAGTTAACGTGAAAATAAAATATTTTTGGTGCAAAATCTTTGAAAATGCTTATTATGATTTTTTAAATGTTTTTGGATTTTTTGAAAATTTTAATTTTTAAGGATTTTTGAAAATTTTTGAGCAAGAAAAATAACGTTAAAAAATGAACGGCTCCCAAAATCCAACGCGTCTCTCACAATAAACCGTTAATCTTCACGAAAAGAGCCGGCAGCGGCGCCATTTAATACAAGGTTTTACCAAGTATGAAAAAGTTATCGTCTCGTCTAGATTCGAATTGACCACGGTTAATGTGTGACTCAGTTGTTCTTGGTGGAAAATAAAGAAATGTGATTACCTATTTTAAACTAAAAGTAAAATGTAAATATCGTTGAGTAAAAGTGGAAGCTTAAAAATTTAAACTAAAAATTAATACTTAAAAATAAATGACGAGAATTTAAAACTTGACAATACATAAATTTGAAAACTTAATAAGAATGCAAACTTGAAATAAATCTAAGATAAAACAATTAAAATAATACTGAAGAGAATTGGCGGGAAAATAAAGATTGAAATTAAAACAATTCGGGAAAATATATTTTGAACTAAGTCGAAATAAATGTAAACCACACATGTCGGAATCCAAAATCCTGTTACAATCCGGAATCACAACTTTCTAATAATCCGGAATCCAAATACTGGACCTAATTTGGAATCTGTAACCCACACGTAAGTCGGAATACAAGATGTAGAAGTAATCCGGAATACACTATTCTCACCTAATTCAGAATAGACATCCCACATCTAATTCGGAATATAGACCTCACCTAATTCGGCAAAGTGGACTTAGAAACTAGTTCGTAATGTGTATGCTACAAGTAATTCGGAATCCATGGTTTATGAACTAGTTCGGAATACATGTTCACTAGGTAATCCGGAATTGGTGTGGGATAGACAGATTATGGACTTAATTCGGAATAGGCATCCAACATCTAATTCGGAATGATGTTTCACACTTAATTCGGGAAATCAGATTTAGGACTTAATTCGGGAAAAGTGAATCTGCAAGTAGTTCGGAAAACTAGGGTTTTAAAGGAACACGAATTGGACAAAAATTAAGCAAACTAAAATTAAGCTAAAAACTAAATAAGCTCTTATCTAAAAATTTCCAAATCAAGTTTAAGAAAAAGAAAATAAGCCAAAATTTAAATACTTTTAAAAACACTAAATAACCAAAATATTTAAAATCAACTTTTTAAAAAAAACTAATAAGCACTTAATTAAAAATAAGAAAAATAACACAATAAGCACTAACACTATAAGCTATAAAAATCAAACACATCAAAACCAATAAGCACAATCAAACACAAACATCGATAAAAAAAAGAACATAATTAACAAACTACATGATTATCAAAATTAAATAAGATTAAATTTAAAGAAAGGTAGAATGAGAATGATTAATGAAAAGCTTGAAATATATTAAGATTAAAGATTCAAAATACAAGATTAATGTAAAAGCTTAAAACATGAAAGAAAAGGTAGAGAGAGAAAGTAGTATTAAGCTACTCCTAATTACCTTACAAAATTAAAACTAACTAAAAATTAACTAACCCCTCCTAATGACACATTAGTGGCAAAACGATTTGTGGCTATCACTCCAAAGTGTGTGAGGTCTCAAGTTCAATTCCTACTAGGTGCAAACAACCTTGAAGTGGCCACGCCAACCTCCTGAAAAGGGAGGGATTTACCTGGTTTGAGTCTGTGTGGCGGTGGGCTCAAACCCCGTGGATTAGTCGGCCAATGAGTCGAAAATCACGGTTACCAAAAAAAAAAAAAGTTCTTCGTCTTTCTCGACGTTGTCTCGGGATTTGTCGATATGAAATGAACTCGTCTTCTAATTTCTCCATTAATTAGACTTGGTTCTTCGACTTTGTTAAACTTCCGTCTTTAGACTTTTTCTTCGATAAATCTTCAGAATAGGCCTTGGACTTCCGTTCTTTTTAAACTCTTGATCTTTTGACTTCGTCTTTTGTCTTTTTCTTCGATAAAAGCCCGTTCTATCTTCCTTTTTCATCTTTTGGTCCTAAAACAAAATAAAAACACAAACCACGCATAATTCCGACTTTTACGACATTAAATATATTTTTTGGCTTGGTTATTATTATAGTTAAGTAATAAAAGGATGGGTGTTTTCACACCTATCAAATGCGTTAGGTTGTCATGTGTTGGTCAGATAGATGATTTAAGCTTATTATGTGTGTTATGCACTAGAAATATAACTATTATGGAGTAGGTTATTGTTGTTCATATAAATGTGATGTGGTTAAATTTGAATTGTAATGCACTAAATCATAACTTGTTGTCTATATTAGTGTTTTCCTATTGTTAAAACTGATTAAAAGTGACAGAGTATGCGTGAGATTTGGTAGAAGTTGAACCATGATGCTCTAGGATATTTCTTGATGTTCATATGCATGAGTTGGGCTTCATTAATGTTTAGTGTTTTTCCGAAACTGAGTAAAAGTGAATGAATATGCATGTGATTTGGTGGAAATGGGACAGTGATGCTCTAGGGTCTTTTGTTGATTTTCATATGCATAGTCAGGCTTTATTAGTGTTTGTTTTTTGTCCAAAAATGAATAAAAGAGATTGAGTATGCATGTGATTTGGTAGAAGTTGAACTGTGATGTTGTAGGAAGTATGTTGATGTTCATAGGTATAAGTTATGCTATAATTGTGTTTGACATTTTTCTGAAAATGAGTTAAAGTGATAAAGTATGCTTATGATTTGGTAGAAATTGCATTGTGATGTTGTGAGATCTGTGTTAATGTTGATATGCATGAGTTAGGCTTTATTAGTGTTCTTCGTTTTATCAAAACTGAGTAACAGTGATTGAATGTGTATATGTTTTGGTAGAAGTTGGCTTGTAATGTTGTAGGGTCGTTCTTGATGTTTATATGCATGTTTTTAGCATTTATTAGTGTTTTCCTTTTTTTCTAAAATGATTAACAGTGATTTAATATGTATGTGATTTGGTATAAATTGAATTGTGATGCTCTAAGATCTTTGCTGATGCTCATAAAGACAAGATGAAAGAGTTGCTGAACCAAGAAGAAAGCGATGTACTGACGGTATAAAGACAGGTGTAACTCCACCCTAAAAAGGTAAGAGTGCAAATAAAGTACCAGCAGGAAAATTAAAGAAATTCATAACAACGCAATGTAAATTTTACAGCATTTCATTGTAAATTTTACTACATTACACTATATATTTTATATTTGAGAGAATTACATATTGTTAATTTTACTACATTAGATTGTATTGTTAACTACAATGTAAATTTTATCGAATTACCTGGTTTTGGTCTGCTTGATTTCTTCATGCGAAAACACTAAGAGATGTGTTCTAGCTTTGGTGGCTTTATTTCCTAACTTTCTTTTACCATCTACACCTTCTATATGGGTTGTAAGAATGAATTTTGGCTATGCTTGTGGCTTTGGATTAATTGTTGCTCGTTGGTATTGTAATTGTCAACACATCCTAGCCTTTCTTCATTAGATCCTTATTTTATCAAAAGCATCAACGACTCTTCTATGAAAAAAAAACACAATACTAATAATTGTGATGCACAAGATTATTCATTTTGATGGAGTAGAAAACATTGTGACGCAGTAATTTATATATTATAATAAGTGAATTTAAAACATTACAAATATTAAAAAGGTGTATGAGCATTTAAGTACTGGCATACTAATATTTAAAAGGAATATGAACATTAAAGTACTAGTAGTGATTCATATGTGAATCAATCTTCTACTTCAGTAGAAGGTTCCTTTTCCCTTGCAACATATAACGTTGCATCCTTGGTACGTACAAACATCAACTTACGAACAAGTTTGTCAAGATACTTTAGTTGTGCGCCTTTTGGACTTTTGGCATGACTGCCATTATACACAAATGGTTTCCAGCTTTTGTAAATCACTAGACTGGTTGGGTAAAGAGCAAGTTATAAAGGCAACTGAGAATGCATTTATATCAAGCACCATAACCTGAAATGAGAGCATTGTTGCCTTTGAGAAAATGTTAATGTAAAATATAATGAAGTAAATTTAGCTACAGCTAACATGTAATGCAGTAAGTTTCAGTACTTTCAACAACATTATCGTGTATGTTTTAGAGCATTATAGACTATGTTTTATAGTATTATAGTTTACTTTCTTACTTCATTATAGTTTACTTTCTACAGAATTATAGTTTAATTTTTACAGCATTATATTTTATGTTCTACTAGTGTAATGAAGATGATTTTAAACATAATAATGTTCATACATTAAAATTCTACCTAACTTGTAATATAAACATGAGCATATATACTATAAATATCGGCATACATCCTAGAGCACTAGAGTCTAACTTATACCAAATCACATTCACTCATTCTTGACCAAACGACAAGCACATGTATGGCCTAACCCTTTCTATGAACATCAGCATACATCCTACCAAATCAAAGTGTAAATTCTACCAAATCACAAACATACTCAATCATATTCACTTATCTCCTGATAAACGCAAACATAAATATGGCCTAACTCGATTCTAAGAAGATAAACATACATCACAGATCTCACATTACATGTTCTACCAAATAAAAACCATACGTAAACACATTTGGTAATTTTGGCTCAAATGGAAAACACAAGTATGGCCTAACTCATTCACGTAAAATAAAACATACATCCTACAACATAATATTAGTTACACTCCATAATAGTGTTAATTATACTCCATCATAGTATTAGTTATACTCCATCATATTATTAGTTATAATTCTAATTTTACCAAATCACATGCATAATATAAGTTATTGATGAGACTGTAATTATACATAGACTCATCGTCCAAACTAGGCTTAAAACGCTTAAAATATCATCAAAATACCCAAACATATGCTTGTGTTTGTTCATTGTATGTTTTAGGTACATATATCGTGAACTCAACAAAAGATCAAAGGAAGCAAGCAAAAACGAACACGGGAAACGAAGCCGTACAAAGAACCGGACCCGAACCATAAATTTTCATTGAAGTCCTTGAAGTTTGAAGAATTGGCAAGATTGGTCCCTCTACTTTTGAAGACTTGACATTCTATAACCTTGAAAAACTCATAATTGCATTTGGGTCCCTAAAATGTTGACTATATACAAGATTGGTCCTTGAAGATTGGATTTATTACACTATTGGTCCTTATACAAAGTTTACAAACCAATTGGGCCAAAAATGACAAGCTGATCAAACTTATTATAAAGGGAATTTCAAGTTGAGAGCTGTTAAAGCTAATTGACAAAGCTTTGGGAGTCCAGGGGGTGAAAATGACCAGACAACAAAACCTTCCCCACGACTAACCTCACGCCACCTCATTCCCTTTGACTAGTCACCCACCCACGTCATCGCCCCACTATCCACTAGGTTTTATTAATATTTATTTTTGAAATAATATTAATAAACCTAAATTCCCTCTAAACAGTTACTATTTCCCTAACTTGGATCTAATCACCAGTTCATACTTCATAAACCCTAAATTCGTACTTCCTTAATCACCATGTTTTATGCTAATTGCTTTTCCAGTATGATAATTCAACATCACCTCAACTCAACCCCACCACAAAACCCTTAACACAAACCTTGTGGACCCATCCCCTCACATATCCCCTGCAACAACAGTCCAAATAAGGATAGTAGATCAGTGGCTATAAACATTTTTCTTGCTCACAAAGGATTCAAGAAACGGCTCTGATCAAACTAAACAGTTGGCATGTCGACATCAAGCACATGGTCACTTTTGACTAAATTTAAATTTCGACTCCAAGGGCAGATTTGGAATTTTTATGTTTAGGGTTTATGCATCTTTCTTCTAGAATAGTCCAAGGCATGTATAAAATGAGATGGCTTGTATCTCATTCACTTTGTTCTAAATTTTGTACTATTTTCTATCAATGAATATTTAAAGTATTTTTAGCCAATTTACATAAGTTGAGTTCTAGTAGTGTAATGAGTTATTATTCTTGCAAAAAAATTAGTTCTTAAAAGTATTTCAAGGTTTGGTTAAGTGGAAATTTATTTTGGCAACATCATTTTTTTTAAAATACATTGTCTGAATTCAAAAGAAAAACCAAGGAAATGAAAGTGGATTTGAGTTTTCTTTGGTTTTCATAAATGTGTTTTTGTTTTGGATATAATCACAGTTCAACAATTTCACATTTGTTATACAAGTGTTGAAGAAAATCAGTTTCACCTTTGTTTTTTTATTAATGGCTTACTGTTTATATAAGCCAACTCATAAGCTACTTGACACTAGCTTATGAGCTTAGCTTATATAATCTTGTAGTTTCTGTTCTTGTTGGTTTGTGTTGTGTAGGAAGTAGACCAAGGACTTTCGTTCCTTCTCTCTTTTTCAAGATATATTGTAACCCCTAGTTCTGTTGTTGAACTCCAACAGGGGTCTTCTACATAAGCTTCAACCCATCTCATGAGCTTAAAAGCATCAAGAAGACGGCATCATCTTAAAGGTATCCCGGCTTGAACCCTTCTTTATGACTTTTATGCTCTTTTGAGTGGATTTACAAGTTTTTGTGTATAAGGTGTTTGCATGCTGGTTGATTGATCAATACAAGTTTGTTTAGGCCTTATGTGCATGTCAAAATAGTTTTCAATCAGTTTAGTTAAGATTTGAGTAGATTTGGTTTGTTAAAATTTTGTTTCTGAAAATAGAGGGGTGTTTGGTTGTGAGGTTTTCTTGGCTTGAGTTACACAAGAATCAGGTGACACCTGTCTAAACATGCTCAAATAGGTTGTAGTAGGTCTAATCAGTAATTGGTTCTCAAGTTGGTAGTGTTTTAAAGGATTTTGCAAGTTTATATTTTGGTAAAAAATAGCCAATTCATGCAGTAGGCTTTTAAGTGTGATGATTTAGTAGATTTTAAGCTCAAATCTAGTTCAACTGCTAGGATTAGGTTACATCTAGGATCTTTATTTGCTTGATTGAGATTTGGTTGTGTTTTGAAGTCTAAATGCTAGTTTTAAACTCGGTACCAATTGCATCAGCTTACTATTCACAGTCTTATACATAGCCTTATAGTAACTGTAGTTTTGTAATTGTGTGTTTTTCTTGGCTTAGATCTGCTTGTTTTCTTCTTGAAACTGACTCCCCACACTTCCATGAGTGTGGGGTGCCCTTGTTACCAAAAATCATCATCAAACAAGCCTTAAAATCAAGCTTTAACGTTTTCTGTAAAGGAGCAGTGGGAAAAAGTTCCCACTGTTAGGCTTCAAGTTCCCACTGCTTAGCTACTGGATAAAACAAACCCACATGTCACTTTCAGTTTTTTGTTTTTTTGTCTTTAGTGGTCTATTTTAAGAGTTTTTGTTTGATTTTAATTTTATTATTTTTTCTTATTTAATTTCTGATTTTTCCATTTAGTTTATTTTCATGTCACTGTTTATTTCCTATTTTTTAGATTAAATTGCATTTTAAATTACTTTTTAATTATCTGTTTTTGTCTTTTAGTGCAAAAACTTAATATTTTTCAGTTTTAGAAATTTTCCTAGATTTAGAAAAAGATTTTAAGATTTTTAGTTTAAAAAGATTTTACTGTTCACATTTTTAAGTAATTTTTAGATTTTATTTAAGTTTAATTAGGGTTTTATTATAATCTGTTTTGTCTTTTAGTGAAAATTTTTACTTTTTTCAAACTTTTTCTTTTTTCTACTGTTCATTAGTATAATTTAGGATTTTTTAAAATTGTCAAATTATTTTTAGCATTACTTTATTATTTTTAATCATTATTTTAGTTTAAAAATAGTTTTTAGTGTTTTAAAAATAGAAAAATAGTTTTTTAAAATTTAGGAAAAATACTTTTTAGTCTTTAAATAATATAACTGAGTTATTTGTTCAATGAATTAATATTTTGGGCTTTTTCTTAATTATATTTAATTTTAGGGCTTTAATTAGCATTTAAAATTGAATATTTAATTAATAAAAGGTTTTAAAATTTATTTATTGAATTTTTATTCTTATTTATATTATTTTAGACTTAGTTTAAACTTTTAATTAATTTTTAGGTTTAATTTTTAATTTTGTCACGTTTTACGTATTTACGTTCGCGTTTTACGTCAAATCGCCGTAGTGTAATCGTAGTCGTAGCTCGTCTTTATTTTTTCTCTCTTAAACCAAAAACGTCACTAATCCAAATTTGATTTTATATAATTGGCACATTTAATCCACACACCTCATTCGAGAACGAACCCGCATTTATTCGACTTGTCAGTTTTCCTAAATCGTCGAGTTTAATACTTGCCGCATTTATACGTTGTTTTCCTAAACACATATTTCTACACCTATCATTTTGGCGCCGCTTCCGGGGAGGTGTTTTAGTGTTGACATTATTACTATCGTGTTTGTGTGAGTAGTGCGTTTTTGCTTTTCAATTTTTGGAAAGCGTATATAACGTACATACTCATTTTTGTTACTTTTCTCTACTATATTATAGTATCCAAATAATCGTGTTTAGTTTTCCTAAATTAAACACACAACAATCATTTTACTATATTGTAGATATCCCATTATCGTTTTCGTTTTTCTTGTGAATATATTACTATATTGTACTTACGTAGAACAATAAATATACAAGTACTCCAAAAGCGTGAAAACGCAACCTTGATTCGGGATTTCATCACTCGATCATTGTATTCGAATCTAAAGCAAAAGTTTAAAGGAAAAATAGATAAATACTTTCGTGAGGCTTAATTTCAATTAACACAAACTATAAGGTGGGTATAAGGCAGTTGTATTTCACGACCTAAGGGAAAAAGGCTCTTAAGTGCTTAGCGCCGCCTCGTTTCCCCCGCTTGCTTGTGCGTGTTTTGAGAAAGAGGGCTAATCGAGGATTTTCCGCCCAAGTATTATCTACGTATATTATATTTGGTTGTTTTCAAGATTAAACCCTCTTGAACGTTTTGGTGTTCCACCAACGTTCTAAAGTCATCGAAGGCGTTCACTCCACGTGATCGTTTTCATTCTTTGAGGCTCTTTTAATCGAGAAATCGATTCGAGGGAGATTTGTAGATTTGAGTCTACGTAATACACAAAAAATCCAAAAAAATTAAAAACAATCAAAAACCAAAAAAATTGAAAAAATCGAACAACCCCAAAAAGAATCTTCTTTGTTACCCCCCCCCCCCCCCCCTCATTCTACGCTTAGTGCATGCGCACTCGATCGAAGGATTATTCTAATTCTAGCGACGCTTCGAATCGAAGCAATCGTAATCGAAGGAATCGACGCCGTAGACGAGATTTAGAAACCGACGTTCCTAATACCGTTGTTGAAGAAACCGTAGAGGAGATGGCCGACAATCGTTCGATGATGTAATTGCTCCAAGCGCCCACCGAGGGTTATGGAGACGCGATCGTAATTCCCGCTATCGAAGCGGAGAATTTTGAGATTAAGAGCGTAATGCTTTCGCTGATTCAAGCAACAAAGTTTCAAGGCCGTGAAGCCGATAATCCTCACGACCATATTCGGAATTTTTATCGTCTTTTAACCACGAGCAAGTTTAAGAACGTCGACACCAATGTCGTCAAGCTTATGCTTTTTCCGTACTCGCTCGATGGTGCCGCCAAGGATTGGTACGAGAAAGAGCCACCTAATTCGATAACTACGTGGAAGGATCTCGTCTCCAAGTTCGTTAATTATTTTTTCCCACCGTCTAAGACGACTTGTTTCAAAAATGAAATTACGAAATTTGAGCAAAACCGAATGAATCTTTTAGAGACGCGTGGGATCGTTTTAAGGAATTGCTTAGGAAATCTCCTCACCATGGTTTTTTCGAGTTGCACCAAATCGATACGTTTTACAACGGTCTTAATTTTCAAGAACAAGATTCGTTGAATTCCGCCGCTGGTGGCAACTTTTTGTGTAAGACTCCGAAAGATGCATTGACAATTATCGAAAACCGATCCAAGGTTTACCAACTCCGCAACGCACCGAGTGTTGCCAATGTCGCCAATGTTAGTAGTTCTAATCGCGACATTGAGAGAGTTGATGCGAAAGTCGACAAGTTAACGAATGTGTTCACGTCTTTTCTCGTCGAAATGCAAAAGAAAGACGCTCCCGCTACGGTGAAAGCGGTTGAGACATCGTGTATGTTTTGTGGTGGACTTTATAATTATTACAAGTGTGCGGCTATGGATGGCCAAACGTCGAATGTGAGTGCGTTAAATGGAAACAACAATTTTCAAAATCAAAATAACGCGGGTCCATCACAACAAGGCAATTATAACCAAGGCAATAATTTTTCGAATCAAAACCGTAACAATTTTCAAGGAAACAATCAAAAAGGGAATTTTTAAAATCAAGGTTATAATCAAGGTCGTAATTTGAATTGGCAAAATCGAGACAATAATCAAAACTCGAATTTTTCAAACAACAACAATCAAGGTAACAATTTTTCAAGTGGGAATCAAAACAATTTTCAAAGAAGTAATCAAACCGAAGGGAACCTTAATTCAAATCAAAATAGTTCGTCAAACGATTTTCAAAATTACATGAAACGAATGATGCTAATATGAGACGATTAGAGGGAGAAATTGGTACTTTGAAAAATGACTTTACTAATACTTTGAAATTGAAAAACACGAATATTGAGCAAGGACAAATTGACATAAAAAAGATGTGTTCGGCTATTATGAACAAAGCCTCGGGTGCTTCATCGAGTTCGTTACCTAGTGACACCGTTGCAAATCCGAAGGAACAATGTAAAGCCACCTCGTCTCGTGAGAAAGGTCGTGTGATTACCCCTACCCTTGATGGATTTCGTGTTGTTCCTTCTTCTCAACCCTCGACTTCTAAAACGTCTTATTGTTCTAAAGTCGATGGGGTGAACGTGGCAACCAAGGAAATGAGTGCACACCCTCGTGTACCTCAAATTCCATCCATGGGTCAAAAAGAGAGCTTTACCGACCTAACCAAAGAAACCCTTAAACTTGTGCATCAATCCTTCTTAAAAACCCAAAAGGCATATGCCGAGAAAGGAAGAGGATCCGAGCCAATTTCTACTACCTTGTGATTTTTCCGAGATTGAGGGATGTTTAGCCCTTTCCGATTTAGGTGCTAGCATCAATCTCATGCCTCATTCTCTTTGGAAATTGATGAGATTGCCTAGACTTACCCCCCACGAACATGACTATCGAGCTAGCAAATTGTACGCCTTTAATACCAATTGGAATAGCCGAGGATGTCTATGTCAAAGTAGGAAAGTTCGTTTTTCCCGCGGATTTCGTTATATCCGATTACGAGTGTGACCCTAAATGTCCCATTATTTTAGGCCGACCACTTTTATCGACGACCCGAACCATAATCGACGTTCACGGGGGGAGACTTACTATGAGATATGGGGAGGATAAAATGGACATTTTCACGAGTAAATCCCAAGTGTTTAATGATAATGAAAAAACCGAGGTTTCAAAACCTAATGTTTCTAAACCTAATGATTTCAAAATGTACACTTTAGCGGAAAGAATGAGGCTTAATGCATGTTTTGAAAACATTAAGAAGAACGGTTTTAAAGATGAGGATTTTAATGATAAAGAATACGTGTACCTAATTCAAAAGGGTATGTGTAAATTTATGGATGAAAAATCACTTTGGGATGTATTCGATGAAATAAGTGAAATGCCAATTCCTAAGGGAGACGTTAGTGCCATCACGACAATGACCAAAATGGGCTTGTCTTCACCACCTTCGAAGGACCACGTCTTTTAGGCTTCAACTTCTAACTCCATCGAAGTGCCTCCTTTTCCTAGCCCAACACCCGTTGAGGCGAAAGGTTTTATCGACATCGATGCTCTCCTTTTAGAAAAGTCACCTAAGCATAGTCATTCGACTTGTAAGACCATGGTTGTGAGTGCTCACATCGACTCTTTCTTTGACGATGATGATGGCGAGTTTGCCGAGATTGATCACGTACTTCGAAATCCACATGTCATTTTTGAGGATTCTCCTAAAAGACCTCTTCTCATTTGAAGTATGATGATTACGACTTTGATCCCGAGATTGAGGAAATCATTAAACCAGAGCTAGCTCTTATGCCTCCACTCCCACCTACGAGTGAGGTCGATCTTTCCAAAATCGAGGATGAACTAAATGAGTTGGAACGTCTTATTTTCGATGATGAACCAACTCATGTGACCAACGAAAATCCAATTCTCGAGGAGTTACCTAATCAACACTCCTTAAATGAGAATTATGTTTACCACATTCGTGAGGATTTAACTTATCAACAATCCCCACAAATGGATGATGGTTTCGTGCTTGATCGTGATCTTTTCGAGAGAGTTTCTAAGATACTCAAGGAAGGGAATGACAAACCTTGGTTTGACAAGCCTATCTTTGATGGAGAAATCGATGAGATCGACGTTCATGAGGATGACGAGTATGTTGACCCCGAGGGGGCGGTGTTCTTTATTGACAAACGTTTTGAGAACTTATATAATCCGCCACCCCCTAACCGCGACTTAAATGTGAGGATTTTTAGCGCGACTAATTTTGAAATTGACACGCCAAATATTTTCGACATTATCAAATCGGGTTTTCATAAAAAGTTTTTAAACGATGAAAAAGGAAAAGATTTTAAAAATGTTTTAAAAGATTTTTCTACAAGTTTAACTCCGTCATCACCGTGTTTTATAAGTGCTACCAACTCGTCTACTCCTTTTAACGACGGTTGATGTGGATCTAGTGTGGGGGAAGCCCCTTATGTTCCCTCACATTTCTCCACCGAGGACGAGATTTACGATCCCGGAATTGCTTGTAAAGGGAAATCTCGGTCTTCCACCGATGCAATAAATGGAAAATATATTCGTTTGCTTGGTGTGAGTCTACCTCGAGTATCTCATTATGTTGACTTACCCATTGCCCCACCTTTCTACTTCTTATATATTTTCTTCTACCCCTTTGGGGTTTTAGCATGCATTGAAGTGGTGTTGGTTCGTTTATCCCATAAAAACAAGGACGCCATCTTCAATCCCGATATTTTGCATCATCAAAGGACTTAGTCCTTAGTACCGGTTGCTTTTGGGCATTGTTTATCATGTAAGCCCCAACAAAAATGACCATTCCAAGATTATCCCTAAATGATCACATTTATGGGGATTCGGGTCTAGCTTTTGACTCGGTTATCGAAAACAAGGTGCCTCGTGGGGGATTCTCATGCTTATCCTTGTAAATATTATTGCTTTCTAATTAGTGTAACGAGGGGACTTGAGCTCTTCCAACCTTTGTTCCGTGGTTGTTTGTGATTGTGATTTATTAGGTTCATCGACATCATTGAAGCCTCTCGTGTTCGTTTTATGGATCACTCGAGCTTCGATCGTTGCCTTTGGAGATTCCGATATCCGATGATATCCTTTTATGTTCTAATGTTTATCTTATTAGCATAATTCATAAACGGCTTTTAGGTTATTCGTTTTACCCTTTCCATGCTCGAGATTAAGCATTCGACTTCGTCTCTAGTATGGGGGTGTTTTCACCACTAGACTCGAAACATTGAGTACAATGTTTAGTTTTAGTATGCGGGGGGTGAGTAGATACTTCACCTTGCTTACGTCACCACGCAATTCAAAATTTCTTCGTTTTGTTGCAAAATAAGGCTAAAAATTGCCAAATTTTAAAAATTTTCTAGTTTTTCATAAGTGTTTAAGACACGAATGTAGGTTTTCCGATGGTGAGAATAAGAGTAATTTTTGACTCGACCGAGCGTGTTGAGCACTTAGCTTCGATTACTTAACTTTTTAGGCTAAGTCTCTTAAATGAGGACGAGAAATGATAGAGTTATTTATAAGTCTCGTAATCGTCACGATCTCATGTGTAGTAATTATTAGTTTATTCTCCCCACGCTTTTGCATAATAAATTGTTAATAAATATTTATTTAGCGGTTTAGTCACTATTGTTGGTTTCTAATTTGTTTTAGTAGCTTCCATGTAATTAAAATGGGAAAACATTAAGGTATCGCCAGCGTCACGGTTTTGAAGTATTGGCACCCGAATAATCGAAAGCTTCACCTAATAATAAGATTTCAAGTGCTCACCTAAATTAAGCAAAAATTTGAAGCTCACAAGGCCGAAAAATCTATGCCCAAATTGAAAGTGAATTATGCCTTAATCTTAGAAGCTTTAAAGATCAAACATTCGCCTTAGCGTGAGGATATACGTCTTTGGCCATAATAAAACCACCGATGATGGCGGATAATAAAAGGCAAGGCAAGACCAAAGTCATAATAAAAGCTCCATGGCGGAGTTGAATAAAAGATGGAGGTAAACCTATGATAATAAGGCCCTTTCGTTAGGGGGCGTATAAAAGTCTTGGTAATAAGTCTCATGTTCAAAACCGTTATAAAACCGTGTTTATCGATCCTTCTTGTTGACTTAAATTTTTGACATCGTTGTCTATTAGGGTGAATTATTAATTTGATGATTTTGGTTACACCGTTAAAACTCTATTTTTAGATTAAATCTCTATTTACGCATAAGTCAATGATGTATCCTCGTGATCATTAAGACAAAATAAAATATAAGAGATACCAAGTAGGAATAAGGGAGTTTAGGTGTGCAATTAACACTCATGAGATATGACCGTGTTGCTATCTTATAATAACAATGATCTCGTTATACGCTTAGCATGGAATTGGGTGAAAATCGAGGACGACGAAATTATTTCTAACAAAGCATTCACGTGTTCTTGTTCTATGATCCCAAAAGTCACTTTCTTGTGATGAAAACATTACATTACGTCTAAAACAGGTGTAGTAGTTTATTTAAGTTTACGTCTTCAATAAATGTCTTCATAAAAAGAATTTTGGAAGTGCTACGATACTTAATTCTAGCATTGCGTGGGGACACAACAATGGTTTAGTATGGGGGAGTGATGAGACTGTAATTATACATAGCCTCATTGTCCAAATTGGGCTTAAAACGCTTAAAATATCATCAAAATACCCAAATATATGCTTGTGTTTGTTCATTGTGTGTTTTAGGTACGGATATCGTGAAATCAACAAAAGATCAAAGGAATCAAGAAAAAACAAACACGGGAAACGAAGCCGCACAAAGAACCGGACCCAAATCATAAATTTTCATTGAAGTCCTTGAAGTTTGAAGAATTGGCAAAATTGGTCCCTCTACTTTTGAAGACTTGACATTTTATACCCTTGCAAAACTCATAATTGCATTTGGGTCCCTAAACTGTTGACTATATACAAGATTGGTCCTTGAAGATTGGATTTATTACACTATTGGTCCTTATACAAAGTTTATAAACCAATTGGGCCAAAAATGACAAGCTGATCAAACTTATTATAAAGGGAATTTCAAGTTGAGAGATGTTATAGCTAATTGACAAAGCTTTGGGAGTCCAGGGGGTGAAAATGACCAGACAACAAAACCTTCCCCACCACTAACCTCACGCCACCTCATTCCCTTTGACTAGTCACCCACCCACGTCATCGCCCCACTATCCACCAGGTTTTATTAATACTTATTTTTGAAATAATATTAATAAACCTAAATTCCCTCTAAACAGTTACTATTTCCCTAACTTAGATCTAAACACCAGTTTCATACTTCATAAACCCTAAATTCGTACTTCCTTAGTCACCATGTTTTATGCTAATTGCTTTTCCAGTATGATAATTCAACATCACCTCAATCCAACCCCACCACAAAACCCTTAACACAAACCCTGTGGACCCCTCCCCTCACATGTCCCCTGCAACAACACTCCAAAAATTAACAGTAGATTAGTGGCTATAAACATTTTTCTTGCTCACAAAGGCTTCAAGAAACGGCTCTGATCAAACTAAACAGCTGGCATGTCGACATCAAGCACATGGTCACTTTTGACTAAATTTAAATTTTGACTCCAAGGGCAGATTTGGAATTTTTATATTTAGGGTTTATGCATCTTTCTTCTAGAATAGTCCACGGCATGTATAAAATGAGATGGCTTATATCTCATTCACTTTGTTCCAACTTTTGTACTATTTTCTATCAATGAATATTTAAAGTATTTTTAGCCAATTTACATAAGTTGAGTTCCAGTAGTGTAATGAGTTATTATTCTTGCAAAAAAATTAGTTCTTAAAAGTATTTCAAGGTTTGGTTAAGTGGAAATTTATTTTGGCAACATCATTTGTTTTAAAATACATTGTCTAAATTCAAAAGAAAAACCAAGGAAGTGAAAGTAGATTTGAGTTTTCTTTGGTTTTCATAAATGTGTTTTTGTTTTGGATATAATCACAGTTCAACAATTTCACATTTGTTATACAAGTGTTGAAAAAATCAGTTTCACCTTTGTTTTTTTATTAATGGCTTACTGTCTACATAAGCCAGCTCATAAGCTACTTGACACTAGCTTATGAGCTTAGCTTATATAATCTTGTAGTTTCTGTTCTTGTTGGTTTGTGTTGTGCAGGAAGTAAACCAAGGACTTTCGTTCCTTTTCTCTTTTTCAAGATATATTGTAACCCCTAGTTCTGTTGTTGAACTCCAACAAGGGTCTTCTACATAAGCTTCAACCCAGCTCATGAGCTTAAAAGCATCAAGAAGACGGCATCAGCTTCAAGGTAACCCGGCTTGAACCCTTTTTTATGACTTTTATGCTCTTTTGGGTGGATTTACAAGTTTTTGTGTATAAGGTGTTTGCATGCTGGTTGATTGATCAATACAAGTTTGTTTAGGCCTTATGTGCATGTCAAAATTGTTTTCAATCAGTTTAGTTAAGATTTGAGTAGATTTGTTTTGTTAAAATCTTGTTTCTGAAAATAGAGGGGTGTTTGGTTGTGAGGTATTCTTGGCTTGAGTGACACAAGAATTAGGTGAAACCTGTCAAAACATGCTCAAATAGGTTGTAGTAGGTCTAATCAGTAATTGGTTCTCAAGTTGGTAGTGTTTTAAAGGATTTTGCAAGTTTATATTTTGGTAAAAAATAGCCAATTCATGCAGTAGGCTTTTAAGTGTGATGATTTAGTAGATTCTAAGCTCAAATCTTGTTCAACTGCTAGGATAGGTTACATCTAGGGTCTTTATTTGCTTGATTGAGATTTCGTTGTGTTTTGAAGTCTGAATAATAGATTGAAACTCATTAAAGTACCAATTGCATCAGCTTACTATTCACAATCCTATACATAGCCTTACAGTAACTGTATTTTTGTAATTGTGTGTTTTTCTTGGCTTAGGCCTGCTTGTTTTCTTCTTGAAACTGACTCCCCACACTTCCATGAGTGTGGGGGTGCCCTTGTTACCAAAAATCATCATCAAACAAGCCTTCAAATCAAGCTTTAACGTTTTCTGTAAAGGAGCAGTTGGAAAAAGTTCCCACTGCTAGGCTTCAAGTTCCCACTGCTTAGCTACTGGACAAAACAAACCCACATGTTACTTTCAGTTTTTTGTTTTTTTGTCTTTAATGGTCTATTTTAAGAGTTTTTGTTTGATTTTAATTTTATTATTTTTCTTATTTAATTTCTGATTTTTCCATTTAGTTTATTTTCATGTCACTATTCATTTCCTATTTTTTAGATTAAATTGCATTTTAAATTACTTTTTAATTATCTATTTTTGTCTTTTAGTGCAAAAACTTAATATTTTTTCAGTTTTAGAAATTTTCCTAGATTTAGAAAAAGATTTTAAGATTTTTAGTTTAAAAAGATTTTATTGTTCACATTTTAAAGTAATTTTTATATTTTATTTAAGTTTAATTAGGGTTTTATTATAATCTGTTTTGTCTTTTAGTGAAAATTTTTACTTTTTTCAACCTTTTTCATTTTTCTACTATTCATTAGTATAATTTAGGATTTTTTAAAATTGTCAAATTATTTTTAGCATTACTTTATTATTTTTAATCATTATTTTAGTTTAAAAATAGTTTTTAGTGTTTTAAAAAAAGAAAAATAGTTTTAAAAATTTAGGAAAAATACTTTTAGTCTTTAAATAATATAAGTGAGTTATTTGTTCAATGAAATAATATTTTGGGCTTTCTCTTAATTATATTTAATTTTAGGGCTTTAATTAGCATTTAAAATTGAATATTTAATTAATAAAAGGTTTTAAAATTTATTTATTGAACTTTTATTCTTATTTATATTATTTTAGACTTAGTTTAAACTTTTAATTAATTTTTAGTTTTAAATTATAACTTTGTCACGTTTTACGTATTTACGTTCGCGATTTACGTCAAATCGTCGTAGTGTAATCGTAGTCGTAGCTCGTCTTTATTTTTCTCTCTTAAACCAAAAACGTCACTAATACAAACTTGATTTTATATATTTGGCACATTTAATCCACACACCTCCTTCGAGAACGAACCCGCATTTATTCGACTTGTCGGTTTTCCTAAATCGTCGAGTTTAATACTTGCCGCATTTATACGTTGTTTTCCTAAACACGTATTTCTACACCTATCAGTTATACTCCATAATAGTGTTAATTCTACTCAATCATAGTATTAATCCTACTATGTTACAGTTCTAATTTTATCAAATCACTTCTATATTAAATACATTTACTTAATTTCAATAAAACTTAAAACACAACTTTATCCTACTCAAGCATATTCACGTTAAAAATAATCCTCCATTATTGTTCTAGTTTTACGAAATCACATGCATAGTATTAGTTATACTTAATCATAGTATTAATTCTACCCCATCATAGTATTAATGTCACTCCATTAAAGTTCTACTTTTACCAAATGACCCCATCATAGTATTAATGTCACTCCATTAAAGTTCTACTTTTACCAAATGAATTTATATTAAATACATTTACTTAATGTCGACAAAACCTCAGACACAACTTTATCCTACTTAAGCATATTCAAATTAAAATGATCCTACTCCATTCTAATCCAAATTTTACCAAATCTCATGCATAGTATTAGTTATACTCAGTCATAGTATTTATTCTACTGTATCATAGTATTAATCCTACTCCATTACAATTCTACTTTTACCAAATCACTTCTATATTAAATACATTTACTTAATTTCGACAAAACTTCAAAAACAACTTTATCCTACTCAAGCATATTCACATTAAAAATAATCCTACATCATTAAAGTTCTAATCTTACCAAATCGCACGCATAGTATTAGTTATACTCCATCAACGTATTAATTCCACTCTATTATAGTATTAATCCTACTTCATTATAGTTCTAATTTACAAAATCACTTCTATATTAGATACATTTACTTAATTTTAACAAAACCTCAAACACAACTTTATCCTACTCAAGCATATTCACATTAAAAACAATCCTACTCCATTACAACTCCAATTTTACCAAATCACATGCATAGTGTTAGTTATATTATTATTCCTACTAATATTTGTCTTTTTATAGTTCGTTTTTCTCGGTATCGATTCGAATTGATATAACATTTTAAGCAAAGACTTGATTGTTTTTGGTGAATAAGATTTTTCTTGGAATTTATGTCTACTTGGCACAAAGCAATTAAAAGAAGTAAAAATATTATCTACTACTACGTATACGTACTAACTAAAAACACATTACAATTACAACATTTAAATGCACGTAGTACAAATTAGCAAGCTAAAAACAAAGAATTAACAAAATTACAATTTTATTAAAAAAAATAAAAAAAAACAATTTAAACAATTAAAACAAAGATCTATAAATCCAAAACATTTAAAATGGAGTTACAAATTCTATAGACAAAGAAAAAAAAAACTAAATGTATTTAACAAATTTGTAATGCAGTAGTTAATAAAACGTAATTAAAATGAAATCAAATGGACAAATTTTCATCTACAAGCCCAACAGCCTAAATGAATCCAATCTAGCTAGTCCAATTACATCTAACGGACAGGACCTATGATGCAGTTATAGATCTAACAAACCATACTCTAAACTA
Source organism: Glebionis coronaria (assembly GCA_025667525.1). Classification (NCBI taxonomy): domain Eukaryota; kingdom Viridiplantae; phylum Streptophyta; class Magnoliopsida; order Asterales; family Asteraceae; genus Glebionis; species Glebionis coronaria. The sequence goes on from JANFOE010002698.1 coordinate 62,023, forward strand.
ACACTGGACTGTGATTGTAACGAAGAGATTCAAAGTAAAGGACTTAATGTGTACACTACCAAACTTGTGTTAAAGTGAAATATGAATTCATACAGTAACGAAGCATACTGATCTTTTTTTTCTTTTTACCTCTTATTTTCTAAAAACTTTACTAAGTATTATTAATAGGCTATTTTCTAGGTGCTTAAACAATCTAACATCAAATATCCAGAATTAGAACTCTAACTTTGAAACATCAATTCAATTAGTTTGCATTTGAGAATTCATTGAACACTTCTCCTTATGCGAACTTATATTGGCTGAATTTTAAGCTACTGATTGAGAAGTTGACTACTCTAGGCTATTAATCCAACTTTAGAAAATCTAAAACGCTTCCCTAACAGCAGCCTAATTTCAATTATAAATGCGATATAAGCTATCGAAAATGTGCTCCCAAATACAATGAAGTAGCTATAACAGAGAATCTACAAGGCTCAATTATACAACAAAGAACTAATCAACGCAATACGACATCGGAACTATCAGTACAAAACTATAATATTTTCACTAAGTAAAAGCTGGAGAATAAGATCAAATAGAAACAGATTGCAAGCAAGAGTTATACTACGATTATACAGCTAGTTAAACTGAAAATACAGGAATATAAAACGTGCTTGACCTGCACATCCGTGGCCTAGTCCGCTGATGGCGAGGGTTCAGCGCTGAGCTGCCCTTATAAACCAAATACTCCTACTCTTCGCCTACTAACCTGCCTTAATCAACTCACCAAAAACCGAAAGTCCGGAACAAATATTAACAAAAGTCTGCTGAACTTCGAAAGGGAACTGGAACAGATTCCTGCACAATGAAACTAAAAAGAAACCTCAAGCTGGTCAGGAAATAAAAAGCTGATTCAACTAAAATGCGCTCTCTGATTTACCAGGTTCATCGAACATAAGCTGTAACAAGAACCTGCACTAACTGATTAAAGTGACCAAGCTAATAGCATTTAACTAATAAGCTCATGGTGAGCTTATAAACAGTACAGTAACGCTTGAAGTTTAAGTTGAATCTTGTAAGATCTATTATAACAAAAGTCTAACAAACTGATGACAAATAGAAAGCTTATTCTACTGATCATATTAGGCGAGCTTATTCAAACTCATAGAAGATCAAAAGTTACAGCTTATGAACTGTAAAGAAACAGAGAGTTTATAATGTGACTGAAGGTGAATTTTTTCATTAACGGAAAAATTGTTATAGCTATAACAGAAAAGTAACCACTCTAACTAATCAAAATAGTAAACTCATTAAAAATCAGCTTATGAGAGCTTTTAAAAGAACAGAGCTTATGGCTAGAAAAGAGAAGATAAGAACTAAGACTTGAAAAACTTTCATTAATGGAGGTAAAGGAATCGGTTACACCAAAGCTTAACTACCTTAACTGATTTACAACATAATTCCATATGTGCTTAACAGAATTGAGAAAACATCATTAGAAATCAAGAAGCTTCAAATCTTATTAATGGCAGAAAAAGGGAAATTGGTTACAACTGATTACTGAAAAACGGTTAAGGAATTAAAATTGGTTACACTACTCCTAACTACTCTCTACAACTACTCCTAGCTAATGTGTGAATTCTACACCTAGCTATCCCCTTTGCAAATGAGTCTTCGTCTTCTTTATATAGCCGTCGAGAAGAGTGATGTGACGTGGTTTGTCCAATGAGCAATTGACACGTGTTTAATACGAGGTTTACACTCGTCCTTCATTCTTGAATTTGGGGCTTTCTTCGTTCTTCATTCTTGATCGAATTAAGTGGTACCATCATGTTGAGGAGAGGAAGGTGATCATTTTTTCTGTTGTAAGCTTGGGCTGAATCTTCTTGTAGCTTGCTTGATTTGCACTTGCAGGTTTAAGATGGGAAGATGAAAAGAAACCGTCTCTTCTTTCTCTCTCTTTGGGGAAGATGAAGACGTGTTTTATGTGTTAATTTGTTTTGACCGGTCTTGGTCAATTGACCAAGATAAGTAAATAATACTTTACTTTCCTTCTATTTTCTCTTTGGTCCTTCATTTTCTTATTTCTTTTCAAATGGTTATAAAGACTTTTAAACAAGTTCTTTTTCATCCTTTTCTTTGTAGAAACTTGCAAGTTCAGCCCTTGATCTTTGATAATATTGGCAAATAAAGTCCTTAGAAGCTCTTTCGTCTCTTTCTTCGTCTTTTTATCAAATAAATCCATAAAAACGCATCTTTGCTTCAAAATCGTATCTTGTTACCTGAAAACACATGAAACACAAATACACGCGTAATTCTGATATTTTACAGTTAAAATAATGTATTTGACTGTGTTTTGAGTGGTTTATGGATCATTATTGATGAGTGTTTTCACACTTATCAACTCCCCTCCACTTGACTATTGCCATGTCTTCATGCAATGCAGCATTTTAAAGCTCTAAATTACACTTTTCTCATATTTAACCAACCTTGGCCATTTTATGATTTAATAAACTATACTATGCTATATGATGAATGATTTTGAATATTTACAATGCAATGCAAGGAAAACAATTTTATTTATATATTTTTGGATTTTCTTGAAATAGGTTTGATGGAAATAACTCATAAAGAAATCAATGACTTAGATTAGGGCTTTGGTACCATGGACATTTATCACCCTCAAGTTTCACTTTCCCCATACCAAGCTTAAAAATGGGATCATTGTATTCACAAGTAAAAAGTGCATCAACTTATTCATGACAATTAAATGTGGAACCGGTTATTATTTGAGCAAATTGCTTGAAGGCAAATTTGTCATTATTTAAAGCGTGAAGTATAAGAAATGTAAAATCCAAAAATAAGGAAGCACGGTTTTAATCCTAAGTAATCCTCTCATCCATTACTTGAAAAACCGCTCACAATTAATACAAGTCCGTTTTAAGAGTAATAAGTCATTCGCCTTATGTGTAAAATCCTCATGTCATGCTTTCATAAGTAGCTACACACTCACTATGGAAAGGAAAATAAAACTCACGCAATAATTTACATCCGCCATCTTTTTGAGACTTTGGATCTTCAACCCCGCAACCCGTCAAGGTAATATTGGATTGGAGCAATCTATTGAATCCCCGCAACCCGTCAAGGTAATATTGGAACTCAATAGTCACTATAATTAACACCACACTGCCCCTCTTGGGAGTCTTGCATTATTATTTTTTTTTTTTCTAGCCACTCATTTTTTTCATAAGCCGCTCTTATTTTTCTTTATTCATCACAAAGAAATTTGAAAAGAAGAAAAGGAAAAACACCCGCTAAATATGGAGCATGACATAAGTCTAGTACACATAAAACGTGCTAACTTAGAATCTTAAGACGTACTCATATCAACCATAAATGATTAGCCAAAAATGCATAAGAGATTACAAACCAATTAAAACCGTACTTGATTATTTATTAACAATTATATACATGCGAAGAAAATAGAGGTAAAGAAGAGAAGGGTTTAGCCACAAGTAATTGCCATGAAGTTTATCTAGCCCTTTTATACTTGCTTCAACTCTATCATTTCCCATTCTCCACAAATTTAAAATCTCAAATAATGAAATTGGTGGATGCTTAGCCTAATAGACCAATGAAGGACTACATGGTTAAGGATACTAGCTAGAGAGTGCTAAGATAAGCAAACTCGGGTTGAGTCAAAATATCCATGGCGGGCCTAATATGTCAAAGAAATCTAAACTTGTTAAAACCATGTTTTATTATATTTTTTTTTTCTTTTTATATATTTTTGATGAAACATAAAGAAGAAAAGATATACAATGCAAATGTGTTATGCAAAATGATTGATGCAAAAATTATGAATGCATATTTTTGGTGGCCAAAGTAGATCAAAAATTTGAAAAATGTTTGAAAAATTAATTTTCGATGTTATCATGAAGTTAAGGCAATGGTCTAGGTAAGGTCACTTCGATAGAAGTCTCCCCTACACTTAAGATAAACGTTGTCCTCAATGTTTAAGAGTATTAGAGTGAACTCCCCTACACTTATGACATTGATTACTTTGCTTAACTCGAGTTAAGGAAGAGACAACTAAAGGGTATTCATTTTAAGCACAAGTGTTTAATATCACGATAGCAAAAACTGATCGAAGTGAACCAGATACACGGGCCTCCTCCATAAGCTCCAAGCATGAAATGTGAGAGAGCAACCCTTGAAACAAACACCAAAAGATGAAGAAAGGCCACCCCTCCACTTCAACTCTACTATAACATCCTTTTAATTAAACCTAACCTATTGAAAATCTACTCTACGTTTTCTAACCTAGTTATTCAATACTAAGGGTGAAAAGTCATGCCCATAAAGGGAAACCTCGAAGAAAGTCCACCAGGATCAAATACATGATTTTCATCCCAATAATAGCTCAATCCCAAGGTGGGAATCACAAACCAGGGTAAAATAGTCGAGGTTCCCTTAAGCAAACAATGGTCACAATGATAAGAAGGTAAGGATCCCATTTTTCTAAAGAGTTTTCCTTTTATAGCAAATAGCTCAAAAATGTTTATACCAGGATCAAAAACCTTTTCCTTTTGGGGAAAATGACAAGTCAAATAAGTGTTTCCTTTAGAAAACTCCCCCTTATAAAAATTCACATCATTAGACACCGAAGGTTGAAAAAGAGGTGTTAAAACACAAGTAGTATGAACCTTCGGGTCTTCCTTTTCTTCTCCTTTTGAAAATTTTTCATTAAGGTCCAAATGGGGATAAAAGTCATCATCTAAGTCCAAAGGAGGAGAGTCGTCCTCATCCAAACTCAATGAAAAGACAAATGAATCATTAGAATCATGGGAAAACTCATCCTCAATAGGAAAGTAGGTATCTAGAAATTTGTCTAAATCCTCATCAAAAGTAATATCCTCTAAAGTAATATCACTCTCTAAAGGTTGAGGATCCTCCTCAAGAATAACCAAATCCACCGGCGGATAGGTAGGACAATAAGAGTCAATATGAGGCTCAAGTATAGGAGGATCACTCGTAGAGATGATATGAGTCATAGACCTTAAGGGTATAGAAAGCTCATCACTATAATCATCATTAACTTCCTCATTGTCATTGAAAAGTGGGTTATCAAGTGATGTTTGAAAAATAGGGTTTGAATAAATCACAAAATCATCAATGTTAAACTCTTGAGTTTCAAAAACATTCAATGAGGAAGTAATGGAGGCTATGGTCTCAACATGGGGAATCTCATAATTGCCACTTTGACAAGCTTCATGAAAGTATTCATGACAAACTTCATCAAGAATATCATTGTTATTCATCCCTACATCATCACTAGGATTTACCGCCTCGTCAAGAACATCAATATGATTAACGGTTTCATAACCTTGAGGTTTCTTAATGACTTTTCCCATCTTAAACGCAACTTTCTCATCCTCAACTCTCATAATTAATTCTCCTTCCGCCACATCAATAAGAGTACGACCCGTCCTCAAGAAAGGTCTACCAACAATAAGAGGAACTCTCGGGTCCATATCATAATCAACCACTAGAAAGTTGGCTGGAAAGGTAAACTTATCCACACCTACAAACACATCCTCCGCAATACCTACAGGGTAAGCTATGGTACGATTGGCTAACTCAAGGGTCATCCTAGTTGGAGTGAGCTCAGGAAGAGAGAGTTTTTGCCAAACCGATAAAGGCATGAGATTTATGCTTGCCCCTAGATCCGCCAATGCCATGCAATTTTCCACCCCATGAAAATTACAAGGGATCAAAAAGCGCCCTGGATCTCCAAGTTTTGTAGGTAAGGTTCTGAGCAACACGGCGGAACAATTTTCATTAAGGGATGTGTTAGGCAAGTCCACCAAATTTTCCTTGTTGGAAAGGAGATCTTTGAACATCTTAGCAAATTTTGGCATATATGCAAGAGCTTCCGCAAAAGAGATGTTTATGTTAAGTTGCTTGAACATCCTCAAAAAATTGGAGACTTGTATATCATCCTTGTTTTTCAATTTGTCCTTTCTCAATCTTGAAGGGTAAGGAAGGTTTGGTTTTGGTGTAGGTGGGGTAAGTGTTGTAGTGGAAGATTTGTCTTTGTTAGCTTCTTCATTAAGAGTTGTGGAAGGTAAAGGAGAAGTGGGAATAGGTTGAGAAGGTATGTTTGATTGGATAGGAGCATTTGGAGATGGTGAAGTAGATGTAGAAGGCTTGTCACAAGTAGGAACACAAGTGGGTTGAACAATAGGAGGTTTAGGAGGTGAAGGATCCTTTGTTGTCTTTCCACTTCTTGTTGTAATAGCATTGACATTTGCCCTTGGATTTATTTGTGTGTTAGAATGTAAATCCCCTTGTGGTCTTTGATTATAAAGCATCATAAACTTCTTATTTGTGTCTTCATGCATTTCTCTCATTCTTCGCTCATGAGCTTCATTCATTTCTCTTAATCTCTTCTCATTAAGTTGAAACCTCCTTTCATTCTCTTGATTCATTTTGTGAAAAAGCTCAATTGTGTTATAATCTTGTGGAACATTTCCTTGAAAACCTTGGGGTTGGAAAGGTGGTGGTTGAAATCCTTGATTAGGTGGATGAAAATTATTTCCTTGATCTTGAAAGGTGTTGGGTGCTTTGTAATTGTTCCCTTGGTAAGCATAACACTCCCCTTGATAGCCTTGAACTTTATCACATTGTTGGTAGGAATGGGGACCTCCACAAGTCTCACATGAAAGAGCAATAGTATTCACATCATTGGTGGAATTCTTGTTCAAAAGGAGTTCACAAAATTTCATGAGTGTGTTGGTCATAGTATCAAGCTTTTGAGAGATCATTTTTTCTATTTGAGGAGTAACACTTTCTTGCACCACATGGACTTTCTCATCAAATTGTGTGTTAGCTTGTACCATCGATTTGTTCTCAATAATGTCCCAAGCTTCTTGAAAGGATTTAGAGAAAATATTTCCACCCGCGGAAGAGTTAAGTGAATCTTGGTGGTATGGTCTTAATCCATTATAGAAAGTGTTGATTTGGTGAACCTCATTGAATCCATGATTTGGACATTTCCTCAATAACTCCTTGAAATCCTCCCAAGCCTTACTAAATGTTTGATCATTCCTTTGTTGAAAACCAATAATTAATTTTCTCAAAGCCGTCGTTCTTGATGGAGGAAAGAACTGGTTCAAAAACTTCTTTCTTAAATCCTCCCAAGTGAAAATGCTCTTAGATGGTTGCCTATCATACCAATTTCTAGCAAGACCCTCTAAGGAGAATGGGAATAGGATCATCTTAATGGCATTAGGAGGGACCCCATTATACTTAAATGTATTGCAAAGTAACAAGAACCTCTTAATATGGTTGTGGGGGTCATCTATGGGTCTCCCTAAGAAGGGGCTAGAAGAAACCAAAGTGATCATGTGCGTATTAAGCTCAAAAGTCTGTGCGGTTATTTCAGGTATAACGATGGCGTCGGCATTTCCCTCTACTTTCGATTGGAGAATCTCCATAATAGGACGTTGATCCATGGCTACAAAATGGTCGAATGTATATACAAGTGAAATGACGTCTAAAAGCTTCCTCGGGGAAGGAAGTGATACACCAAAGGTGGTATGTTTACACGTGTGCGAGTACACGTGTAAGTAAACACGAGGAATGAAGGATTAGCCCTCGGTCGACTTTTGAAGAGAAAAGGATTATCCTCTTCGAGGTTCGATATGAAATATCCACAAGAAAGTATATATATAATTACTACTTGGGTGCAAGACCCCCAATAAAGCCTTCCTTCTTAGAATACTTACAAGTGAACGGGGGGTTAGGTGGCGCGAAGCACTTAAGTACCTATTGACCCTTAGATGGCATTTTATAGCACATCGCCTTTCTATTCACTTAAATGTTCGTATTCTTCGAATTATTGCTTATTGGAAGTATTTATCTATTCTTGCTTAATTAAATTTTATCGATACGCGTGTCAAGGACCGGAACGCCCCTCAACACGGTGTATTGCCTCGGCAATACTTATGGAAGATAGGTAACTTGGTTGTTCTTATACGTATACTTATTTACATATAATAATATATCAAAAATATTTTTGTATTTATTTGATTTTTTTAAGAAAAATACTATATGTACGTAAAAAGCGATGAAAACGATATAATATATATTTTTGGGTGTAATCTTTTAGGAAAAAGATTACTTTTTGGATTTTTTATTTTTTTTGGTTCAATTCTTTAGGAAAAGAATTGATTTTTGTGATTTTTATTTTTTTTTGTATTTTTATCTTTTTGATTTTTTTATCTTTTTGATTTATAATACGTAAAAAATAACGTTCACAAAGTGAACGGATCCCAAAATCCAATCGTCTCACTCGAAATCGTTAATCTTCACGAAAAGAACCGGCAGCGGCGCCATTTAATATTTGTCTTTTTATAGTTCGTTTTTCTCGGTATCGATTCGAATTGATATAACGTTTTAAGCAAAGACTTGATTGTTTTTGGTGAATAATATTTTTCTTGGAATTTATGTCTACTTGGCACAAAGCAATTAAAAGAAGTAAAAATATTATCTACTACTACGTATACGTACTAACTAAAAACACATTACAATTACAACATTTAAATGCACGTAGTACAAATTAGCAAGCTAAAAACAAAGAATTAACAAAATTACAATTTTATTAAAAAAAGAGTAAAGTGCAAAAATCATCCCTGTGGTTTGTCAAAAGTTTGAATTACATCCCTCGTTAATACTTCACGCAACATACATCATTGTGGTTGTAAAATAGTACACCATACATCCCTGAGGACGGATGGTGCAAATATTTTTCCGTTAAAAATTAAAAGTGTTTGTTATCTTAGGGGTATTTTAGTCCTTTTACAACCTAGGGATGATTTTTGCACCTAACTTTTCAAAAAAAAAAAAATTCCAAAAAAAATTTCAAAAAAAATTCAAATTTTTTCTAAAAAAGTTTCGAAAAATGTTTTATTTTTTCGAAAAATGTTTTTTGTTAATGTTTTTTTTTAAGTTTCGAAAATATATTTGAAAAAAGTTTTTTTTCAAAAAAATTCAATTTTTTTTTAAAAAGTTTTGAAAAACGTTTTTTTAGTGTTTCGAAAAATGTTTTATTTTTTAAATGTTTTTTTTAAAATAAGTTTCAAAAAAAAATTGAAATTTTTTTTTCAAAAAGTTTCAATTTTTTTTTTTTAAATTTTCGAAAAAAGTTTTTTTTTCAAAAGGCTTTTTTAAAAAAAGTTTTTTTTTCGAAAAACATTTTAAAAAATAACTTTTATAAAAAAAACTTTTGAAATTTTTTTTTTTCGAAGATTAAAAAAAAATTTGAATTTTTTTGAAAAAAAGTTTTTTAGAAAAGCTTTTTTTTAAAAAAGTTTTTTTTTTCGAAAAACATTTAAAAAAAAACTTTTGAAAAAAAAAACATTTTTCGAAAATTTAAAAAAAAAAATTTGAATTTTTTCGAAAAAAAAAATTTCAAATTTTTTTTGAAACTTATTTTAAAAAAGAAAACATTTAAAAAATAAAACATTTTTCGAAACATTAAAAAAAACATTTTTCAAAACTTTTTAAAAAAAACATTTTTCGAAAAAAGAAAACATTTTTCGAAACTTTTTTTAAAAAAATTTGAAGTTTTTTTGAAATTTTTTTTGGAAATTTTTTTTTTGAAAAGTTAGGTGCAAAAATCATCCCTAGGTTGTAAAAGGACTAAAATACCCCTAAGATAACAAACACTTTTAACCCTTAACGGAAAAATATTTGCACCATCCGTCCTCAGGGATGTATGGTGTACTATTTTACAACCACAATGATGTATGTTGCGCGAAGTATTAACGAGGGATGTAATTCAAACTTTTGACAAACCACAAGGATGATTTTTGCACTTTACTCTTAAAAAAAATAAAAAAAAAACAATTTAAACAATTAAAACAAAGATCTATAAATCCAAAACATTTAAAATGGAGTTACAAATTCTATAGACAAAGAAAAAAAACTAAATGTATTTAACAAATTTGTAATGCAGTAGTTAATAAAACGTAATTAAAATGAAATCAAATGGACAAATTTGCATCTACAAGCCCAACAGCCTAAATGAATCCAATCTAGCTAGTCCAATTACATCTAACGGACAGGACCTATGGTGCAGTTATAGATCTAACAAACCATACTCTAAACTAACACTGGACTGTGATTGTAACGAAGAGATTCAAAGTAAAGGACTTAATGTGTACACTACCAAACTTGTGTTAAAGTGAAATATGAATTCATACAGTAACGAAGCATACTGATCTTTTTTTTCTTTTTACCTCTTATTTTCTAAAAACTTTACTAAGTATTATTAATAGGCTATTTTCTAGGTGCTTAAACAATCTAACATCAAATATCCAGAATTAGAACTCTAACTTTGAAACATCAATTCAATTAGTTTGCATTTGAGAATTCATTGAACACTTCTCCTTATGCGAACTTATATTGGCTAAATTTTAAGCTACTGATTGAGAAGTTGACTACTCTAGGCGATTAATCCAACCTTAGAAAATCTAAAACGCTTCCCTAACAACAGACTAATTTCAATTATAAATGCGATATAAGCTATCGAAAATGTGCTCCCAAATACAATGAAGTAGCTATAACAGAGAATCTACAAGGCTCAATTATACAACAAAGAACTAATCAACGCAATACGACATCGGAACTATCAGTACAAAACTATAATATTTTCACTAAGTAAAAGCTGGAGAATAAGATCAAATAGAAACAGATTGCAAGCAAGATTTATACTACGATTATACAGCTAGTTAAACTGAAAATACAGGAATATAAAACGTGCTTGACCTGCACATCCGTGGCCTAGTCCGCTGATGGCGAGGGTTCAGCGCTGAGCTGCCCTTATAAACCAAATACTCCTACTCTTCGCCTACTAACCTGCCTTAATCAACTCACCAAAAACCGAAAGTCTGGAACAGATATTAACAAAAGTCTGCTGAACTTCGAAAGGGAACTGGAACAGATTCCTGCACAATGAAACTAAAAAGAAACCTCAAGCTGGTCAGGAAATAAAAAGTTGATTCAACTAAAATGCGCTCTCTGATTTACCAGGTTCATCGAACATAAGCTGTAACAAGAACCTGCACTAACTGATTAAAGTGACAAAGCTAATAGCATTTAACTAATAAGCTCATGGTGAGCTTATAAACAGTACAGTAACGCTTGAAGTTTAAGTTGAATCTTGTAAGATCTATTATAACAAAAGTCTAACAAACTGATGACAAATAGAAAGCTTATTCTACTGATCATACTAGGCGAGCTTATTCAAACTCATAGAAGATCAAAAGTTACAACTTATGAACTGTAAAGAAACAGAGAGTTTAATATGTGACTGAAGGTGAAATCTTTCATTAATGGAAAAATTGTTATAGCTATAACAGAAAAGTAACCACTCTAACTAATCAAAATAGTAAACTCATTAAAAATCAGCTTCTGAGAGCTTTTAAAAGAACAGAGCTTATGGCTAGAAAAGAGAAGATAAGAACTAAGACTTGAAAAACTTTCATTAATGGAGGGAAAGGAATCGGTTACACCAAAGCTTAACTACCTTAACTGATTTACAACATAATTCCATATGTGCTTAACAAAATTGAGAAAACATCATTAGAAATCAAGAAGCTTCAAATCTCATTAATGGCAGAAAAAGGGAAATTGGTTACAACTGATTACTGAAAAACGGTTAAGGAATTAAAATTGGTTACACTACTCCTAACTACTCTCTACAACTACTCCTAGCTAATGTGTGAATTCTACACCTAGCTATCCCCTTTGCAAATGAGTCTTCGTCTTCTTTATATAGCCGTCGAGAAGAGTGATGTGACGTGGTTTGTCCAATGAGCAATTGACACGTGTTTAATACGAGGTTTACACTCGTCCTTCATTCTTGAATTAGGGGCTTTCTTCGTTCTTCATTCTTGATCGAATTAAGTGGTACCATCATGTTGTGGAGAGGAAGGTGATCATTTTTTCTGTTGTAAGCTTGGGCTGAATCTTCTTGTAGCTTGCTTGATTTGCACTTGCAGGTTTAAGATGGGAAGATGAAAAGAAACCGTCTCTTCTTTCTCTCTCTTTGGGGAAGATGAAGACGTGTTTTATGTGTTAATTTGTTTTGACCGGTCTTGGTCAATTGACCAAGATAAGTAAATAATACTTTACTTTCCTTCTATTTTCTTTTCTCTTTGGTCCTTCATTTTCTTATTTCTTTTCAAATGGTTATAAAGACTTTTAAACAAGTTCTTTTTCATCCTTTTCTTTGTAGAAACTTGCAAGTTCAGCCCTTGATCTTTGATAATATTGGCAAATAAAGTCCTTAGAAGCTCTTTCGTCTCTTTCTTCGTCTTTTTATCAAATAAATCCATAAAAACGCATCTTTGCTTCAAAATCGTATCTTGTTACCTGAAAACACATGAAACACAAATACACGCGTAATTCTGATATTTTACAGTTAAAATAATGTATTTGACTGTGTTTTAAGTGGTTTATGGATCATTATTGATGAGTGTTTTCACACTTATCAACTACTCCATTACAGTTCTAGTTTTACCAAAGCACTTCTATATTAAAATACATTTACTTATTTTCAACAAAACCTCAAATACAACTTGATCCTACTTAAGCATATTCACATTAAAAATAATCCTACTATATAGTTCTAATTTTACCAAATCGCATGAATAATATTATACTCCATTAAAGTATTAATTCTACTCCATCATAGTATTAATCCTACTTCATTACAGTTCTAATTTTACCATATCACTTCTATATTAAATACATTTACTTAATTTTTACAAAACCTCAAACACAACTTTATCCTACTCAAGCATATTAACATTAAAAACAATCCTACTCCATTACAACTCTAATTTTACCAAATCACATGCATAGTGTTAGTTATACTATATTATAATATTAATTCTACTTCATCATATTATTATTCTTACTCCATTACAGTTCTAATTATACCAAAGCACTTCTATATTAAAAATACATTTACTTAATTTCAACAAAACCTCAAATACACTTTATCCTACTTAAGCATATTCACATTAAAAATAATCCTACTACATTATAGTTTTAATTTTACCAAATCACATGCATAATATTAGTTATACTCCATCAAAGTATTAATTCTACTCCATCATAGTATTAATCCTACTTCATTACAGTTCTAATTTTACCAAATCACTTCTATATTAAATACATTTACTTAAATTTGACAAAACCTCAAACACAACTTTATCCTACTCAAGCATATTCATATTAAAAACAATCCTACTCCATTACAACTCCAATTTTACCAAATTACATGCATAGTGTTAGTTATACTACATTATAATATTAATTCTATTTCATCATATTATTATTCCTACTCTATTACATTTCTAATTTTACCAAAGCACTACTATATTAAAATATATTTACTTAATTTCAACAAAACCTGAAATACAACTTGATCCTACTTAAGCATATTCACATTAAAAATAATCCTACTCCATTATAGTTCTAATTTTACCAAATCACATGCATAATATTAGTTATACTCCATCTGATATTAATTCTACTCCATCATAGTATTAATCTTACTCCATTTTACAGTTCTAATTTTACCAAATCACTTATATAAAAATACATCTACTTAATTTCGACAAAATCTCAAACACAAATTTATCTTACTCAAGCGTATTCATATTAAATACATTTACTTAATTTAGTGCATCACACTTATAGAGTATATTTCAGACATCAAACATATTGCAAGCAACTTTTTAACACATTATTTATTTGTATAATTTATTAAAAAAAAGATGAAGCAATAAAACTAGGGGTTCATAAATCAACTTACATGTTCATTTAAGATGCAGTAGAATCATATTAAACATCGATGACATGATGATGTACGCACAATTTGATTGTGGTTAGAAGCTTTAACGATTTGTTGTAGTTGTTATTCGATGTGTATGATTTGATGTAGTAGCGATTCAAACATGATTAGATATGATTAAGATATTTATGGATTTATAGTGTGAGAAAGTGTGTTTAGAGAGAGAGAGAGAGAGAGAGAGAGAGAGTAAGATCCAGAAATGATTCGAGATAAATGACCAGGATGCTTTATTATATATAATTGACTATAACGAGTTTCCCCCCTGCAGTTTGCAATATTTACCCTACCGTCCCCTTTTTTATTTAATCTAATAAGATTTGATCCAAGGGCTAGGATCTTCTTCTACCCTTTGTATTATAAATTTTCTTTTATAATAACTCCACTGTATATATATATATATATATATATATATATATATATATATATATATATATATATATATATATATATATATATATATATATATATATATATATATATATATATATATATATATATATATATATATATATATATATATATATATATATATATATATATATATATATATATATATATATATATATATATATATATATATATATATATATATATATATATATATATATATATATATATATATATATATATATATATATATATATATATATATATATATATATATATATATATATATATATATATATATATATATATATATATATATATATATATATATATATATATATATATAAATATATATATATATATATATATATATATATATATATATTATATTATATATATCGGGGCCATAACAGTAGCTTTAAGGTTTGGGCAAATTGTGAAAGTTAGCTAACAGATGTAAGGGTATAGGGTTTCTTTTACAAATGATGTTATTTTGTTTAAGGATGGATTCTACCCATAGTTTGGGGTATAAAAAAGGGACTATTTTGGGTAAAATAATAACGGGATAGGTTATGAACTTAACACGGTTAAGGGGTGTAATGGGATACTTGTGGTATACTAATGAGGTAAAAATGTAGGAGAGAGTTAGACATCTATTATAGGTTGATGAGCTTTATTAGTTTATTGGTTCATGTCTTGATTGTATGCATTGATGTGTTAGATTTTTCTAGTGTGCGGGAACATGGAAAAGCTCTTTCAGGTGAGTTCATAATCCTATTTTCACTAAGCTTTTTAAATGTTTTTCCAGTATGGGATGGAGATGACACTTGTAATGTTCGTTAAAATGTTTTGATAATATGATTTGAAATGCGTGGACATAAATTTGTTATTATGTGATATGCTTACTTATGTGTTATGTTATATGTTCTATTATGTGTTCTAACATGCGTTCTGAGTACTAGTACATCGTCTTCTCGGAGACAAGATATCTCAACGGGGATATGGTTGATCTCTATACAGGGTGTGAGAAAGATCCGGATAGGTGTAGGTGCATTTATTCTTATTTTGTGTTCTTAATTGTTATAGTATGTTTTGTTTGTAGTTGTGTGTAACATGAATATCACTTTATAGTCCATTGCTTTAACTTGTTTTCTTCAACTTATTTATAGCGGATGTCAAGTTTTCTTATGATGTTCTAGATAACTTAAACCTATGTTCTCACCAACTTTATGTTGACAGATTTTAGCGTCATTTTCAGGTGAGGTAGTTGAGAAGGATGATGTTAGAAGTGGCTAGAGTCTAGAGGCTACTAGGATTGCATTAGGAGGAATCCGTTTCCTCTTAGATTTACTTTTGTTATTTGAATAAGTAAACTTTTTGATACCTATATGTTTGATGTTTGTTATTTGTTTGTCTTTGGTAAGAGGTGGGACTTTTACCTACTTACCTATACTCCTGCAATTTCTTGAGATATTGTCATGACATTTGTGTCGCCTTTTATGACATTTCTTTTCATTTAGTTTTCTCTATAGACACGCCTTTTGTTGTGATGATATCCATACGTCGCGTCCTATATTTTGCCATGGTGGGGTGTGACAACTGGATGTTGTGCCAATGTTTTATGGATCAAAACCCAACTGGCTGACTTTGACATAGAATATGAAAAGGTACCAATATTTTGTAATAACACTAGTGCTATTTAAATCTCCAATAATCCAGTCCTTCACTCAAGAACAAAACAAATTGATATCAGATATCACTTTATCAGAGATCACATTGTGAAAGGGAACAATGAATTACATTTCATCCCCACTCAATACCAATTGGCTAATATCTTCACCAAACTACTGGATGAACCAACTTTCAAAAGATTGATAATGGATCTTGGTATGCTGAACATTGATGATACAAAATCTGAACCTTCAAAATTTACTGAAGAGTCCTAAGGGTTCAGTATTTCATAACTATTTTGATTTCTATAAAGTAGTAGTATCTGAGTAAAGGAGTGTGCAATGTCATGTGTCTATTTCACAATATGTGATTGTGTACATGATGTTTTGTCACCTTATCTGACACAATGAAGCTGAACAGCTAATCACGAAAATCGTGAAAGTGTTTATTCAGAATTTTCTGAACAAAGTTTTCTTAATACAAATGAGTAGCTAGACCTGAATAGAGGAGCGTGCAACATCATATGTCTTGTTCACTTATGTGAACATGTATATGGGGTTTTGTCGCCTCATCTGACGCACTGAAGCTAACAAGTATTACCAAAAGTTCAGCATATCCGGCCAACAACTTTTAAAACCAATCAATCATGTGTCTAAAAAGAATTAAATGGCATCGAATTTCTCTTTGAATAAATAAAAAAAAGTTATTGGAAAAGTACTGTTAATTTATTAAGTAAAATCAAACGTCAACATCTATAGTCAACAACCCTCTAACACAAGAGGCATTTCACTATTCAAAGTGTCAAAAACCACTCTTTTTCTGCAGATCGTTAATGAGAGAGTTTGTGCCAAATATTCAAAAGAAACCCTAATTTTTTTGTAACTTCTCCAAACGGATTTAAAAATTATAAAATTTCTTTTAAGTATTATATAAATCCTTGGATCTTTGGATTTCATATCACTTTTACAAAAGACTTTTCCCACATACACACACGAACTCTCTCACTTTCTTCAAACAAAGAACACAGACAAAATGGTAGAATCATCTTCCCAACAAAATATTGAGATCACCCTTAACCGATCAACCCATGTTAACTATCCATTGCAAGATATCATATTTAAACCAAACAACCTTGGTTTACTCGAACCTAAAACCTTATCACTTGTTCCTGTAAAAGAGGTCCTGAATTTTGTATCAAAATGTATGCTTAGAGAAGCATTATTTAAGGATCTAGGGATGATGTTCAAAACTTTTTGAAGGAATTTTGGTTTACTGCTCAACCCACAAAAAACAAGAAGTCGAATGAGTTTGATTCTAGATCTGCAGATCTTCATGCTAAAATTGGTTTTAAATTGTTTAGAAGGGTTTTGGGTTTAAATTATTTGGAGAATGCTAGTGATTATGAGGCTATACCTGATGATTTTACTGTGGTCAAAACATTTTTCTAAGAAATTAGGTATACTGAGGAAATAACTAACAAGGATGGGTTGAAGAGAAGCTGCTTACCACCTAAGTGGAAGTTATTGAAGACTATTCTGATTGAGTTTTTGGGTAAAACTAGTGGACTTTATCAAATAAATCAAAAAGATGCTATCATTTTATACTGTCTGGCCAAAGGGGTCAAAGCTGATTTTGGGAGGTTAATTTTTGAAGATCTTCATGGTAAACTAGAGAAAAGGGCCAGGGAGAAAAATGTGGTGTATACCAGATTTTTGTCTGTAATTTTTGCTGACCATCTTGGAGACTCATATGACCAGCTTCAAGGAGGATAATTGTTGATTCAACCTTTTAAGCTTAAGCACTGGAACATTCAAGTTAGCATCATTGATCTTCCTTTCGCACCACCCATGCTGGCCATTTGTTCATTAGAGGGGCCAGTAGTGTACAAGGCTCCCAAATACACTACTCCAAATGGAGAAGGAGATCTAAAAGGCACAAAGCCTGGAGCTTCATCTAGACCACGTTAGAAGAAAACTTCAGTCAATACTAAGAAATCCAAACGTGAGTCCCAAAAGAGGAGTGCCCACACAGATCCTTCATCAAAGGAGGTATATGATTTATCCCAAGGCCACATTTTGAAGAAAGCTAAGTCCTTGGCCAAGGACCAGAACCCAAGCTAGACGCCACCTTTAGTACCTGCTAGAGGTGGCATGCATAAAGAGGCCCTGAAGGCAACCCCTATCCCAACCTCTTTAGAGGATAAGGGTGAAGAAAGAGCTCACCCTTAGCTCAATAGAGTGGATTCAACATCGGTAAGCACCTTAAATTTGAATTCATTAACAATTTCCTTACCAAATCCTTTCATTTGTCACTCTGAGTCAGCATCAAGGCATGAGGCATCATCAAATATAACAGTTGGCACTGACCCTGGCCAATCTGTTTCTAATGATGTAGTCCCCAATAATGAGACTGCTTTTATACATAGTCTCATTGTCCAAAAAGGGCTTTAAGTGCATAAAATATCATGAAATTGGCCAAATATATGCTTGTGTTTGTTGCTTGTGTTTGTTGCTTGTGTATTTTAGGTACGGATATTGAGAAAATGACAAAAGATCACAAGAATCATACAAAAACGAACACGGGAAACGAAGCCACACATTGAACCAAGCCCTAATGAAGAATTTCCCAAGAAAACCCTTGAAGATTTGAAGATTTATGAAGAAGGGTCCTCCAATATTGAAGAATTGACACTTTATACCCTTGTATCTTCATAATTACAAGATTGGTCCCTAAAGTTTGTCAATATTGCAAAAAGGGCCCTCCACTTTAAAGAATTAGCAACTTTAGTCCCTCAACAAAACTAAAATGTCAATATTAATCCTCTTCAAAGTAAAACATACCATGAAGGACTTCAAGTTACAAGAAATTACAAGTTTGGTCCTTTGAAAATGTCAAAATTACCAAAAGGACCCTTGACTTTGAAGAAATGGCAAAAATGGTCCCTCATTAATCATGACTTGGCAATTTCAGTCCTCCAAGAAGTCAAACAAACAAGTCAAGACCATTATCAATGAAGAAAATGCCAAATCAGTCCTTCAAGAATCAAGAAATGGCAAGAAATACCCCTGAAAATACTTTGGAAAAGTATTTGGGGCAAAAGTGTAAAAATGAAAACTTCATTACAAAGGGAATCTGGATTTATTGTGTTTATTTACAAAGTGACAAGAAGAAAGGAGTTAAAGGGTTATTACTGGCAGACACACAATCTTACCTAGACCTATGGAGGCTTGACATGTGCCCCACTAACACCCCTCATCCAATCACAGCCCACCCTGCCTCCACCTCACCATCCACTCACCGTTTATTATTAATTAACTTTTCAAATGTTAATTAATATTAAAAACACGCGCTAAACACTTTTTAAACCTAAAACAAAGATCAAAACAGCTGTTCTTCATGTTCTTCACAAATTTGGGCATTTGTTAATTACCAACAATTAAACCCTAATCTCTTCCAGATTAGTGATTAAGGTGACACTAAACACATCCCATCTTTCAAAAACCTTGCCACATCACCACCTTGGACACATGATTCCCCTGCTTTTTCACCTTTGATCAAACTGCCAAAATTGTGACAGCTATCCAACGGGCATGATTCCAGCTTACATCTTAAGCTTATTTTACACCATTGGATTCACTTTTACCTTGCCAGCTCCACAACAAAACAAGAACTAGTTACATGATCAAGATAACTTCGAAAAACCCTCAAGGTCATTTCTGGGACTTCACCACCAATTAGGGTTACGTTTTATGCTTTGTAGTAGTCACTTGTAGCCTATATAAAGGCATTTAGGCTTTCATTTACAATTTGCTCTTGAATTTTCCATTGTTCACAAATCTGTAAATCATATATTCAGTTAATGAAATGTGTTTGAATTTGGTGAAGAAAAGTCAAGTGCCAACCTTATTATCTGTTTATTGTTGTTTGATGTTTACTAATCTTTTCTCTTAAAACCTGTTTTCAAAATGAGTGTGCAAAAGTTTGCACATTTTCCACTTTTCTTGATATTTTGCTAAGTCTAATTCAAACCTTGGAATTCTTGGAAGCTGATCATAGCATCCAGAGATTGTGTTATCAAGGTGTGGTGAAGCCTATAACTTGGGGATAATCAAGTGTGGGGAACTAAGGTTGCATTAATCAAGAATTTTTCATTTTTGTGCTTTTTATATTTTGCTCTTAACCTTGCTGAATCTTAGCAGGCTTTATTGTGGAAGCTTGTGCTTGTTCTTGCTAGCACATAACTCAAAATTCATAGGTGTGGATGTACATCCATGAGGTACACACCATTCTACTCAAAATCTGTTAAAAAGTTGGATTTTTGGTGAATTTGTGTGCTACTTGTGTTCTTGCTGATTTTGTGGCTTAATCTTGCTTAGATCTGCATATTACATCTGTTATTGTGTTGATTTGGGCTTGGGTAACCTTGGAATGCACTTTTGATTTGAAAATCTTGTTTTGAAAAGTTAAAAGGGTGTTTGGGATTACCTGTTTGAGATCATAGTGTGTTATTTTGTTATTGGAAGGTGTTGTTTGTGCTTTGTATCTGCTATCTACTTGGTTGAGAGCTATTTGCTGCAAGTTATTGGGCTTAAACCCTTGAATCAAAGATTGTGTTATAACTTATTGAGTTTGACTGTTTTTGACCTAAAATCTTGGTAATACTTAGAGTATATGCATGTTTAGGGATATAAGCTGTTAAATCAAAGTTATCATAACATATCTTAGAGATCTGAGTGTTTGAATTTGGCTTGTTGGTCAAGTGCATCAGCAAAAGTAAAAATCTGCTTGTGTTAGTGTTCATCGGTAACTTATTGTGCTTGAATCTTGACTTAGACTTTGAATCATTGCATGAAACCTGTTTAAACTTGTTATTTGAGTTTATTATAGCTTGTGTATGCATTTGGTTAAGTTTGGCTGGCTGAATTGTGCTATAAGTGCTTATTGAACCATAACTGCTTATTTTTTCATGTCTGGGCAATATCTGGTGCTTAATTGAATTAACTGTACAAATTGGCTGATTGTGATTGTGATTTCTTTGTTGTTATTGACTCCTTATGATCCACTTATCATTTGGGTGCCTTTGGGTAACTTGAATCTCCAAAAAAGTCACTAAAGACAAATAGTCAAACAAGTCAAGCAGTGGAAAAAGTTTCCACTGCTCAGACACCAAAACTAGCCCCTGCTAGTGTTATTTTTTAGTTAGCTTATTAATAAGCCATATTGGCTTATTTAGACCTGCAACAACTTACTTTTTGTGATCAATCTTCCTCATTTGACCCATTTGTTTGAACTGGAGCTTATCAGATTTTGACTTTGACTTTTTGCTAGAAAACTCATAAAGTTGACTTTCAAAGAAGTGCTTATTAGCTTATTTCAGCTTATTAAGTGAACTTATTTGAAAACTTTTTGTTGATTAAGCTTAGTTAAGTCATTTAAAAGCTTTTGAAACTTGAATCAGCTCTTGGGATAGCCTAGAACTCGAAAACGACTATTTTGTCGTTTTGTGAAGATTGCTTATTGCATTTTCAGGCTTACTCCTTGGACTTTTTTCAAATTTATTTTTACAGAAGTCTTAAGTAACTCAAAAGAAGCTTGTGTGTCTAATTTGAGCTTATGGAATCAGCTTATAGCTTAATGGGCCAAAAAGCCCATTAAGAATAAGCTGTTTGATATAAGCCAGCTTATTTCACATTTTCAGCTTTTGGGCCTTTGAAAAATTGTGTTCAGAATCAAATTTTGAGTCAGATAGGAGCTTTTGGGTCATTTTTATAAACATTTTTTTATTGGGCTTATTTTGGCCTAATAAGGGTCTGTTTTGGACTTTGGCCCATTTGAAGGACCATTAGGGGTATTTTGTAATTTCAACTTCATTTCTGTGTTAATTTGGTTAAATTAAGCTAGTTTGCAAGTTTTTAGAATTTTTTATAAATTTTGGATTTTTAATATTATTTTATTATTAAAAATTAAAATTTAGATTTTTCAAGTTTTTACATTTTTCTTAGGTTAAATACATTAACTTAGGAATTTTGCAATTTTTAGAACATTTTTATTGACATTAGATTAATTTTATAATTATTTTAAGTTTTCATAGTTTTTAATTGTTTTTAAATAGTTTTAATTAACTTTAAAATTTTCAAAAATAGTTTTAAATTAAGCTAGGTCATTTTAGAGGTTTACAATTGAAAAAATCTCATTTTGGACTTTTTGTTAATTAAATTGATTTTTAGGGCTTTAATTAGCATTAAAAAATTAATTTAATTAAATAAAAGGTTTGATTGATTTTTGATTTTTGGTAAACTCTAATTACATTATTTAGGATTTATTGCAATTTTTTAGGAATTTTTAGAGTAAATTTTTAATTTTGCTATTTTTTATAGTTTTACGTGTACGACTAATCGTCTTAGTGTAATCCGTCATCGTAACTGTCATTCTCTTCATATCTCATTTCTAATTTCTTTTCTCATAAATATAATCAGAAAGTTAATAATCTCTTAACACACACACCAAGCCTCCTTGGGAAACGAACTTGAACCACATTGGTCATTAGTGCTTGGTTTTCCTAAACCGACATTCAATACTTTCCCTATTTTGCTCTCTTTTCCTAAAGAGTACTAAAAACACTACATCATTTTGGCGCCGCTGCCGGGGAGGCGTGTTGTGTTTTGATTCGGCAATTGTTGTTTTTTATATATAGCGATAATATTTATTTGTATTAGTAGCACTCTACTAATACATATTATCGGTTTTCCTTTTTTGTGTGAATACTATTACTATATTGTATACGTAGAACAATAAATTCACAAGTACTCCAAAAGTGTGAAAACACAACCTTGACTTGGGAGGTCATTACCCAATCATTGTATTCGAATCTCAAACAAGAAAGAAAAGGCAAAAATAGATAAATACTTTCGTGAAACTCGATTTTGAAAAATACAAACTATAAGGTGGGTATAAGGCGGGTATTATAAAATATATCCTAAGGAAAAAGGCTCTTAAGTGCTTCGCGCCGCCTCGTTTCCCCGCTTGCTTGTGAGTATTTTGAGATTGAAAGCTAATCGAGGGTTTTGCCGCCAAAAGTATTATTAAGTATCATATATACTTTCTTGGTTTCATTGATTAAACCCTCTTGAACGTTTTGGTGTTCCACCAACGTTCTAAAGTCATCGAAGGCGTTCACTTCACGTGATTGTTTTCATTCCTTGAGGCTTCTTTAATCAAGAGATTTGATTAAGGAGGAGATTTGTAGATTTTGGTCTACTTAATACAATCACAAAAATCCAAAAAAAGTAAAAACAATAAAAAACCACAAAAAAATTGGAAAAATACAAAACACCAAAAATAATCTTCTTTTCTCATCCCCTCGTTGTAAGTGACGTTTATGCAAACCCGCAACCAAGCAAGACGTGCACGTAAACGAAGAAACCGAAAGGAGTCAACACCTTCTCCTAATCTTTCTAGTGAGGAGTCTCCTATTGACGAACCCATTGTAAGAGAGGAATGATTGTGGTAAAATACGACCTTTTAGGGAAAAGGCGTAAAAGCGGTAAGTATTAAACAAATGATTTAGGAAAATCAAGTGTTAAATGACCCAATGAAGTCCGTTTCCCAAGGAGGTATATGTGTGTGAATAATTCGTAATTGGTTTGAGATTAATATTGGATAGAAGGGGATGAGAAAAGAGAATGACGAAGACGTGAAATTAATTACTACTATGACTAAACGTAAAACCGTAAAAAGAGCTAAATAAAAAATTAATTCTAAAAATTCCCAGAAATTTACGAAAAATCAAAATAAATAAACTAAGAGTTTACCAATGATCAAAACTTTTTCAAACCTTTTAACTAATTAAATATTAATTTTTAAATGCTAATTAAAGCCCTAAAAATCAAATTAATTATCAAAAAGCCCAAATAAAGATTTTTCAATTGGTAAACCTCTAAAATGACCTAAAAAGAAAACTATTTTTATAAATTTTTAAGCTAATAAAAACTATTTAAAATGATTTAAAAACTATTAAAACTTAAAATAATTATAAAAATTAATCTAAAGATGATAAAATTAATCAAAGATTTGCAAAATTCCTATTTTAATGTATTTAAGCTAAGAAAAATATAAAAAAGTGCAAAAATGTGAAATTTGAAAAATAATAATAAAATAATATTAGAATAATATTAAAAATCCAAAAATTATAAAAATTTCTAAAAACTTGCAAACTAGTTTATTTTACCCTAAATAATCAGTAAATGAAAGTGAAATTACCAAAATACCCCTAATGGGCCCCCAAATGGGCTAAAAGCAAAATCAGTCAACCTTAATGGGCTTTTTAGCCCAAAAAGTCAAACAAGGCCCAAATGACTTGAAAAAGCCCTATCTGACTCAAAATTTAATTCTAAGCACAAAAGTCTGAAGGCCCAAAAGCTGAATATGAGCTTATCACAACTTAAATAAGAAACAACTTATGCTTATTGGGCCAATAAGCCCATTAAGCAATAAGCCAATGCCATAAGATCTGCTTAAACACACAACCTTCTTTTGAGATGCCTAAGTGATCTGTAAAAAGAAATTTTGAAAAAGCTCACTCAATAAGCCAGAAATAAGCAAAATAGAAATCCACTAAACGACAAAATAGTCGGGTTAGAGTTCTAGGCTGTTTCAGAAGCTCTGGTTTGTTGCAAAAGCTTATAAATAGCTTAACTAAGAATAATCAATCAAGAAAATCTCAGAAAGCCAAGTAGAATAAGCTGTAAGAACCAATAAGCTGGCTGAAAAAGCCAAATAAGCTAGTTTTCTAGCAAAAGCTTAACCAAAATACTTGTAACCTTCCAGATTTGTTATTAAGCTAAGAAAAATGATTTCAATTACAAAAGCCAAGTTGTTACATGTACCAATAAGCAGTTCTCAAAATAAGCCAATTTGTGCTTATTTGACCAAAAGTTAAAGTACTCCAAAGTTCACCAAATGATCAGAAATGGTATAAGAGCTTGTTATAAGCAATTTTTGTGAAGGACTCAAGGAGGAGGCCTTGTGAATCAAGAGGTCAGTTGACCTTTTGATGATAGATTTTGGCAATAAGGTCTTAATAAGCCAGTTAGCTTATAAGCCAGATACAAAGCACACCAAATAGCAAAATCCACTCACAAGCAGCACATAAACAAGTTCCAAGCAGCAAAATCACAAGGCTACTAGGATAACAAATGCAAGCACAAAATGAGGTGGTCACTTTGCTGATGCAAATGACCACTTCAGCCAACTTTGATAAGCTATAGCACACTTAATAAGCCACCAAATTCAACAACCAGATAACCAATAGATATCTTATCACCTAAACTATTCCCAAACCTGATTTCAGACCTTAGATCCAACAAACAAAGAAGTTATTAGATCTGATGTGTTTGACCAATTCCAAAACACTTTTTATCAGATTTTTGCAAAACTTGAAATCCCTTTTCCAAACTTTCAAAAACTTAACCAATGACTAAAACTTGTATATTATGACTTGTTTAGACTTCCCAAACCCTAAGAACCAAGGTCACAAGGCCACAAGGCCTTATGAACCAGTAATCCCAAACAATCCTTTATTAAGCAATTTTCAAACAAAATTCTTAATCCTTTAAACAATCTACTGATTTTAATGATCAAATAGATACACTAGGTGACAACTAACAGATACCAACCATAAAACATAAAGCACAAACACCAAATCACCAAATCATATACCAAAACATAAAACAGACCATAACATGTGATTTTTTAGAGTAATATTAACAAGTGCGTATACCTGTCCTCCACAACATCCTAGGAGGACCAGCAATGCTCCTTGGACCTTGTTCAACAACTAGAACAAGACCAAGGTACTTCAACAAAAAAGATGGATGACTGCCTTGGTTGATGTTTCAAAGCAGAAACTCAAGGGCTTGATTTCTTCAACACAATGAACAAATAGCCCAACCAAAGGCTCCAATACCTTCACAAGCTTGGTGTCAACAAGCTTGTAAGAGCTTATAGCTTTTGGTTAAGGATTAGTACAACAAAAATAGCAAAATCAGAAACCTCTTTTCAAGCTTTTTCAAACTTGAAAACCTTACCGAACATAAACATCCTTGAACCACAAGATTCAAGCACACTTATAACATATAATGGAACTCAGAATTACCCTTAAACAACACCAACTTTAAAAAACATAAAAAGGAATTACAATTTTCTCAAAATACCAACTTTTATAAAATTCAAAAAGGAAATACAATGTTTAAAAGGTAAAACTGGATCAAGGCTCTCTCACAAGTTGAGGAGTCCTTATATAGGCCACAAGGGCTGAGATTACAATGAGAAAACCCTAGCTATGAAGTCCCTAAAATTCCCTTGAATCTTCTAGACGCATTTGTTGTATGATTTGTCCAAATTCATCCTGGCTGTTCATTTTAGCTTTGTAACCAAGCAAGGAGTGTGGGCTGTTGATTTTGACACCTGGCATTCCTTGTAGGCTAAGTTGTGATGTGATGGGTGGACGTATGAAATGGTGGGACCCTTTGGTGAATGGGAGTGAGGGTTTTGGGTGTGGGATGGGTTTCTGCATGTGTGAATCAAGCGTGGGTAAGGGTAATTGCAGTTTACCCTTTGTTTAAGTAGTGGGAGTTACTGGGTTCTTCATGGTGAATAGTAGTAACTTTTGATCCGTTTTGTAGGCAAAAGGTGTTTGGCGCGTGTTTGTGTGGTTTAAACTTAAGGAAATGACAATAGTAGTCCTTGTGTTTTGATGAAAGTTGTATATTACGTTTTTCAGCCACAAAACATGATTCCCTTTGTTAAATAAGTTGTGATTTTCACACTTTGGCCACCAAACTTTTACAAAAGGTAATCAAGGGTAATTTTTGCCATGTTTGAATTTTTTAGGGACTGATTTTGGACATTCTTGATCTTCAAAGGTCTTCATAGTATCTTTGACTTCATTAGGGACCATATTTGAAAAATTAGAATTGATGAGGGACTAATCTTGCCAATTCTTCAAAGTGGAAGGACTATTTTGTAATTTTGACAAACTTAAGGGACCAAACTTGTAATTATGAATATACAAGTGTTTTAAGTGTCATTTCTACATACTTTAAGGATCAATCTTGTGCATCTTCAAGTCTTCAAGGATTTATTTTGGATAAATCATGAACTAGGGCCCAGTTCTTTGTACGACTTCGTTTCTCGTGTTCGTTTTTCCTTGTTTCTTGTGATATTTTGTCTTTTTCACGATATCCATACCTAAAACACACAAGTAAACAAATACAAGCATATATATGGTATTTTATGACATTTTAATGCATTTAAAGCCCGAAAAGAACGATGAGATCATGTAAAAATGCCATCTCATCACTCCCCCATACTAAGCCATTGCCGTGCCCTCACGCAATGCTAGAATAAAGTATCTAAGCATCACCAAAATTCAATTTTATTATCCTTTATTGAAAAGTAAAAGACTTACAACAATACTACGAAGATGTGTAAAGACATAATGTATGATTTTCATCACGAATGTGACTTTTAGGGTCAATGAATAGAAACAAGTAAATGTCCCATAGAGTAAATTTTGTCATCCTTGATTGTCATACATTCCATGCTAGGTGCAAAAACGAGATCATTGTTGGTACAAGTCACAATGCTAACACTACTCATACGTCCAAATTGTGTAATACTTTTTCTCCCCGCAATCCTAGTTATTATAAAAGGAAATGGGTTACTAGCATTTTTTAACTATTTGTCATGGATCACAAGTGATTCATATTGACTTATTTGAGTATTTATTAGTCCGAAAGCAAAGTAGCACGATTTAATCGATAGTTAGCTGAAGGACAAAATCTTTTAAAACGGCTTCTCGTGTATCTCCTTAAGTTCATATCTTGGCATAACTCGTTTCACGATTTGAGACCTTTCTCGGACCGATATTTGGCATGTACTTCATACTTCAAATCTTGGGAAGACGTTCTTGAAATTATGGTCTTCTCTTCATATTTTGGAATTTCTTCATTTGACATTTTTGGAGAGATTCTTTATACTTGGACCACGACTTCATCATTTTTCTTCAATCTTTATTTTGGACTTTGATATACAACGATCCGCCTCCTTTTTGGACTTGGATATATTTATCCTCATACCTTGTAAGGGTCTTTTTGGATAGACTTTCTCCATGATCTTTAGGGAAGTAATTGCTTTTCGTCATGTGTCTCGATCCTTCATATTGATTTTGGAACAATGATACTTCACATCATCTTGGATCTTTAACAACAAAATAGAGCTCCTCATGCCTTGTTAGGGCCTTTTTGGATCTTCACCAATCTTCGCGTCCTGCTTCAATAAGTTATGCTTTGGCTATGAACTCTATTCAACCCCGAGCAACTTTTAAACAATCTTGGGCTAGAAGCTAAGTAACCTTTCATATCGTACGACCTTACTTATTTCAATTATTTTTATTCCTAATGCATTGATCTTATTGGAAGAAAAAGCCACAATTAAAAACATATGAGTTTTTGAAAGAACATTTTCATGTTCTACGTTTAGCATGATCACTTGTCTAACTCTATCACTTCTCGTTCTTCACTATATAAAGACCTCTAATTAAAGAGACTCGTGAATACTTAGCCATGCAAGTCAAAATTAATCTAAATTTAGATTAGCTTTCATTAAGACTATATCAAATCAAAGTTTTGGGTTTTCAAGCCACCTATAGGATCTTGCACTTTCTTGGACTTTTTCAAGTTTAGAGAATGCATTTTATAGTTCCCTTGATAAGTGACATTCTAGGATCAATTATAGGAACTTGCAAAAAGTTCTTGTTCTTAACCCGAATGAGCTAAGACTTTCGCGTTTTAAAGTTCCCTATATAAAAGTCTAACAAAACTTGAATTGAGCGGGTTAAGGAATGAAAAGGGCTCCAAATGCCCATCAAGTCAAAAATTAGCTCTTATTCTACCCATCAGAAAATATACGTTCGTGCCTTAAAAACACTTATGAAAACTTAGAAAAACTTAAAATTTTTGGCCATTTTTAGCCTTATTAGCAACAAAGCAAAACGTTGAAAGTTGGAAAGCATGAGGGCGTAGCAAAGCAAGTACCTATTCACCCCCCATACTAAAAGTAAACATTGTCCTCAATGTTTCGAGTCTAAAGGTTGAGCACCCCCATACTAGAGACGAAGAGTTGAATGGTTAGGATCTAGCATGGAAAGGATGATCAACAATATATCTAAAGCCGTTTATTAAGTATGCTAAAAGATAATTGTTAGAACATGTAACACCCCCACAATTGCTATGCGCAGCGGAACTACAACAATGGGTGCTACACAGTATTCATTGCACACAAGATATATCAAACGACGCTAAAAAGACGTCGACTTAAAACTTGAATTTAAAAATTGTTAGATGATACATGTCCACGGTTTTTCCAACCCCAATTTGGTACAACAGAGTTTAGCGTTTTCGGTCCCCATGAATCTCAACCCAAGAATTTCAGTTTCACAACAACATTACATTAAAACTTAAAATGTTTAAGTAGAAAAAGGAGGAAAAACAAGCGGACTCCAAGCCATACACACAACATCCATCCCATGCATGCTCCATTCTACACTTCAGCGGTTACCTGAAACACATGCCAAAAATTTGGTCAACGAAAACGTTGAGTGGAATTCATAGGTTTTACAATCAATTTGAACGTATATAAAATAAAAACCATTCGTGATCATTTATAGACTTGTCGATCAAACAATCTATAATCAGGATACTGACAATTGTGTTTAAGCTCATGACACTAATCCGTTAACTCAATCACCCGCGTAATAAATACCGGCGTGATTCAGATGAAACCAGTGCCCCTTCTAAAGGCATCAGTTGCAATTATACCTTATCTCTCATACAAGATAATCTACCGCATAACTTACTTAACGTACAGCTTCTCGGCTAGCATTGGGTCATTAGCCCCGTAGTACTACAAATTATATAAGCGGCTATTTCCCCCTACTCGAGGGCAGGACAATAGTTAATAGTTCATGATTTTAGGGACTTTTGCAACTTTGGTACTCAACACAATTTCTAAGGCAACTTTCGGGTCTAACAATCATTCATGATATACGTTCCTTTTAAAAACTAGCATGCATTTCCCTCGCGGGTAAAACAATTTGAAATAAATATAAGCGAGGCTATAAATTCACACCTTAGATATTAAGTAGTCGGTAGTTCGAGGGATGTTCACTGACGACGAAACGGATGCCTGGGTAAATCAACACCTATCACAAATAACGCGTAATGAGTAATCTCATTTTAAATACCTTACGGTACTGTATAAAATACATAGGTACTAGTCACTTAGGACAAATATAACTCACGCCAAAAACAAAACAACAAGCATCACTCATTTTACACCGTTCGTTCTCATTATCTACGCTATCCATTTTTACTCATTCTCGCCGGTACTTACCGAAAGTACGGGCTGTTTTACCATATTTAACCATACTTATAAAATTTGACAAAATTCTCAAAAATCCTATAAGACCTGTAGATGACATGTTTTTAAGCCCAATAAAAGTTTTTACTTTTACGACCCGTTACGCAACGCTTTTCCAAAACTACATTTTACGGGCTGAAATTGTACTTCGACCAATTTTGACCTCTTTGACCTATATGAAATGTACCTTTGACTTCTTTGACTCCTAAGTCAACTTATAGACTCATTTATACAGGTTTGTAACCAAATTTTGACCCTTGACCATTTACCAATTCATACTTGTGACCCTCGGGATTTGACTAAAACTTTACATAAATTCGGATTATTGAAGTCCTCGTCTCCCGGTACTCGATCTTTAAAACCTCATAACGTTTAGCTCGTTTTGAGTCACGGGCTCTACCTTATACCAAATTAAAGACAAGAAGACCCTCTATAACTACATTTAGTTTTCAATAACTGTAAGAAAAATAATTTTTATGAAATGACCTCAAAGTTTCTGCCTAAATTTGGCTATACCAAAACCATGCTTAAACTCGATTCCAAGCCTTCTAACCACCACTAGGCATCATCCTAAGCTTCCTCAAACATATCCAAACACAAATTTTCAGTCCTACCCCTATTGATCAACCAACCTCATAATCTAAAATCGAAGAAATCAAACATGCAATCACTTAAACCTATTTAAATCATCACTAAACACTAAACCAAACACAAGATAATGCTCAAAATTCATCAACCACCATGGCTCCCCAAACACCCCTTGTGCCATGGGGTTTGGGTGACCAAATCACCACAACCAAATTGATTTTGGTGGGTTTTCTTGGTGATTATGCTTCCATTACACATGAATTTAACATGCATCACAACAATTAGCCTCAAAAACGGATTTGAATCATCTTGAAAATTTTTGGAAAATTTTTGTTAGTGCATGTGTAATCAAACCACGGATTAACACTCACAAAGGGATTCTAAGAGGTGGTCTTAAGTTAGTTTTTGTGAAAACTCAAGAAAAAATGGTGGATTGTGGTGGTGTTTGTGTTTGGCCGTCGTCCTAAGGACAAAGAGAGAGAGAGAGTTTGATTTGTTTTGGTGAAATGTTCTATGTGTTTGTGTTTGTGTCATTTTGTGTGATTGGGAGGGACCAAATGGTAAATAAAGGTTTCTTTTGGCCTTAAGTTAAAAACACCATTAAAACTTTGCGGTTTCGACTCATTATTCAATTTTGAAAATTTTACGGGAGTCAGAAATCATCCCGAACACTCCAAAATATTTTTGGGATACTTTAAATGTACTCGGAAGGCTATAAAACTCACCCGACTCAACTTAACACGAACCGTAAATAAAATTCTCGAAAAATTACATTATCGATAAATCGTCAATAATTATATAAAATTGGGCATCCCTCGGGATCGTAATCGTCATCGTCCTTCTTGAATCGTCAATCGTAAAAATTATAACCTCGAACATCGGCTTTAACCAAAATGCTTATAAATATAGAAATTAAAATTTATTAAAAATTTCAAAAATTAGCGTAATTTAGGGTAACGTTAATGACCTCGGTTCTAGGGTGTCACATCCACCCCTCCTTAAAGAGAGCGACGTCCCGGCGCTCGCCTCTTCTTGTACTCACATTTTGTTCTACTGGAACAGATGAGGATACCTTTCCTTGAAAAAGTCCTCACGTTCCCAAGTGTATTCCGGTCCACGCTTAGAATTCCATCGGACTTTCACAATAGGAATCCTACTACGCTTCAACCGCTTGACCTCTCGGTCCATAATTTCCACAGGTTCTTCCACAAAATGCATTTTGTCGTCTAGTCGAATCTCGTCCAAAGGAATCACCAATTCCTTGTCCGCCAAACTCTTCTTCAGGTTCGATACGTGAAACGTGTCGTGAATAGCACTAAGTTCACTCGGCAATTCTAACTTGTACGCTACTGGTCCAATTCGTTCAACGATCTTAAATGGTCCAATATACCTTGGACTCAACTTTCCTTTCTTTCCCAAAACGAATTACACCCTTCCACGGCGATACCTTGAGCATAACCATATCTCCAACTTCAAACTCCAACGGTTTCCTTCGGTTATCGGCATAACTCTTCTGTCGGCTTCTCGCAGCAAGTAGTCGGTTCTTGATTTGCACAATCTTCTCTGTCGTTTCTAAAACCATTTCGGGTCCAGTCAATTGCCTTTCTCCTACTTCACTCCAACACACAGGCGATCTACACTTCCTTCCATACAATGCTTCGAACGGTGCTGCCTTGATACTCGCATGATAACTATTATTATACGAAAACTCCACTAGAGGCAAGTGGCGTTCCCAACTTCCTCCAAAATCAATCACGCATGCTCGGAGCATGTCCTCCATCGTCTGAATAGTTCGTTCACTCTGGCCGTCAGTTTCCGGGTGATAAGCCGTACTTAAACTCAATTCAGTGCCCATCGCACGTTGAAGAGATTTCCAAAATTCCGACGTAAACCTACTATCGCGATCCGAAATGATCGATAACGGCACTCCATGTCTACAGACGATCTCCTTCACGTATACGCTGGCGAGTTTTTCCATGCTGTCCGTCTTCTTCATAGGTAAGAAATGAGCAGATTTCGTTAACCTATCCACAATTACCCATATCATATCACATCCACTAGGAGTCCTAGGTAAACCCGTCACGAAATCCATAGCGATTTTCTCCCATTTCCATTCTGGGATCTCTGGTTGTACCAACAATCCAGATGGTTTCTTATGTTCTGCCTGAACCTTCGCGCAAGTCAAACACTTACTAACGTAACGAGCAATATCCGCCTTCATATTCGGCCACCAATAAACTTTCTTCAGGTCGTGATACATTTTGTCCGATCCAGGATGTATCGAATACTTCGACTTATGCGACTCATTCATAACCAATTCTCGAACTCCAGGCTTTCCTTCCTCAGATGAACACAGTGGTAACCAAATCCGATTCTCAAAATATCTCAGTCCGTCTGACCTAATCACGAAAAGAGGTTTCAACATTCGTCCCAAGTTTTCGGCTTCAACATTCCCTTTCATTAGTCCTCTCTCCTGAGCCTTCAGTATAGTTTCGGTTAAGTCAACGCTCTCAGTCATCACTAAAGCTCTAACCCTCAAAGGTTTCTCCCGTTCCTTCCTACTCAGTGCATCCGCTACAACATTCGCCTTGCCAGGGTGGTAGCGAATTTCGCAGTCATAATCACTCAGTAGTTCAACCCATCGTCTCTGTCGCATATTCAACTCCTTTTGATCTAAAATGTGCTGCAAACTCTTGTGGTCAGTGAATACAACACACTTCGTCCCATACAGATAGTGTCTCCACAACTTCAACGCAAAAACTACAGCTCCTAATTCCAAATCGTGCGTCGTGTAGTTCTCCTCATTCTTCCTTAGTTGCCTCGACGCGTAAGCTATCACCTTTTCACGTTGCATTAATACCGCTCCATAGCCCTTACGAGACGCATCACAATACACTACGAAGTCTTCGGTTCCTTCAGGCAATGATAAAATCGGTGCGGAACATAACTTATCCTTGAGCGTTTTGAAAGCGAGTTCTTCCTCAATTCCCCATTCATACACCCTATTCTTTTCGGTAAGCCTCGTCAATGGTTTTGCAATCAACGAAAATCCTTCAATAAACCTTCGATAATATCCAGCCAAACCAAGGAATTGTCGAACTTCAGTCGGCGTCGTCGGTGCTGACCATTCCCTGATCGCTTCGATCTTGGCAGGATCCACACGAACTCCCTTACTATCAATCACGTGACCTAAGAACTGCACTGATTCCAACCAAAATTCACACTTCGAGAACTTCGCATACAGCTTCTCCTTCTTTAACAACTCCAAAATTTTCCTCAGGTGCTTCTCGTGCTCCTCCTTACTTTTAGAGTAAATAAGTATATCGTCGATGAAAACAATAACAAACTTATCTAGATACGGCTTGCACACGCGATTCATAAGGTCCATGAATACAGCAGGCGCGTTCGTCAACCCAAACGGCATCACTCGAAATTCAAAGTGTCCATACCGCGTACGAAAGGCAGTTACAGGGATATCCTCCTCTCTTACACGCAGTTGATGATACCCTGATCTTAAATCGATCTTTGAGTATACACTGGAACCTTGCAATTGATCGAACAAATCGTCAATCCTCGACAATGGGTACCGATTCTTAAACGTCAGCTTATTGAGTTCCCTATAGTCAATACACATCCGAAACGAACCATCTTTCTTCTTTACGAACAACACTGGTGCTCCCCAAGGTGATGAGCTTGGCCTAATAAATCCCTTGTCCATCAATTCCTTCAGTTGATCCGATAACTCCTTTAACTCGGATGGTGCTAAGCGATAAGGTGCACACGCAACCGGCGCAGCTCCTGGCACTAAATCAATTCAAAACTCGACCTCACGGGCAGGCGGTAAACCCGGCAACTCGTCTGGAAAAACTTCCGGATACTCGCAAATAACTGGTACCTCTTCAATCCTCGCCTCTAAATCACCATCACTCGAAACTTGTGCCAAAAACACATCGCATCCGCTCTCTACATACTTCTTCATTTTCAAACAGGAAATCACTTTCAAACGAGAAGTGCATTCGTCTCCCTTCACCGTCAAAACTTTATTCCTCAACGGAATCTGAACCAATCTCTCGCCACAGACGATCATAGCACTGTGCGCCATTAGCCAATCCATTCCCACAATCACGTCAAACGATCCTAGCTCTATAGGCATCAAGTCGATTTTAAAAGCGTAATTTCCTAACTTCAAGGTACACCCTTTCAGTATATAATTCGTACTAACAATTTTTCCATCGGCTAACTCAACGTTATAACTAGTCGCTAACAACACCGGTTTTCTATCGATATGACGACTAAATTTAACATCTACAAAACTCTTGTCGGAGCCAGAATCAAACAAAATACTAGCATAACAAGCGTCTAGCAAAAACGTACCGGTAACCACATTAGGACCCTGTGGTTTATCAGCCGTTCCCACTTGATACACAGCAGCCGCATTGTTACCTCCCCGCTTGTTTCCTGCCTTCGGGCAATTCACTTGCACATGACCTCTCTCTCTACAACCATAACATCCCCTCATTCTGATAGCATTAGCCCCAGTGGCTACTCCTCCCGTTCGACAACCAGATGTCCTATGACCTGCTTTCCCACACTTGCCGCATGCAGGCGGGCAATTTCCAACATGATACAAATTGCACTTACCACAATGGGGGTTCACTTTCACTCCTCTAGGGTTCGTCACTGCCCTCATCCCTTCGTTCCTTCTCTGGTTAAACTGCTGATTTCGGTTCGGACCATGGCTGTTTCGATTTCCACCTCGGTTCTGGCCTTGGGATTGATTGCTTTGTGCCGCTTCCCATTTCCTCTTGTTGCCTTCAGCAATGGAGTTCTGCTTGTCCTGGAGCTTGACGTCCATAAATGCGTGAGCCATCTGGACCGCTTCATCAAACGACCCAGGTTTTGACGAAGTTGTTTCACCTTTGATATTGCTAGATAAACCCTTAATGTACTGCTTCATCTTCTTGGCATCATTGGCAAAAACATCTGGACACAAAAGGCTTAATTCATTGAACCTCCTGGTGTAGGCAGCTATATCGTTGTTCTTCAAGGTCAAGTGCCTCAACTCATCCTCCAATTGCCCCAATTCCTCTTCCGGGCAAAACTTCTTAGTCAACAGAGCTTTTGTCGCATTCCACGTCCTTGCATTCGCTACAGCCAATCCAACCGTAGCTACCTGGGTATTCCACCAACTTAACGCATCATCAAGAAACGTAGCAGCTGCAAACTTCACTTTATCCGCTTCTGCACAACCGCTGATTTCGAACGTACTTTCAACCTTTTCCAACCATCGTCTAAGTTCTAAAGCTCCACCCGTTCCACGAAACTGCGTGGGACCGCATTTCATAAAACTAGAATAGGTACACACTCTCGGAGCTTGCTGTCTCCCCGCGTTCCTTCCCTGGTCCTGATTTCTCCCGGCTCGGTCCGCTTCCAACGCATTTGCTATAGCTTCCTGAATCATGGTGTTAACACGATCGGCGGTCAACTTTGAAGGCATGGTGTTATCGAATATCTCTTTCTGCAAGACAGGGAAAATAGAAAAACAATGTAAGTATACATATCAAGTTTCCCAGAGATAATATACCTACAACGACACATCACTACAGAGTTACTGATATTCATCAATTCACATCACAAAAGATCAAATTTAAGACATATCACAGATCATGAAAGGTAACATGGATTGTATTGATAATTAACCAAAAATCGTGACAAGTATTGCCACTACAATCGTTCACCATAAAACTCAAGTACTTAAGTTTCTCGTCATAATACCATCATACAAAAGTCTAAAATAGTTCTATTACAATGATCAAAGAAAAATACAAAACAAGCAACTAGGCATGTGGTGATCCACACGGCCTCTTGGATGGCGGCTCGTCATCGTCTTCCTCGGGTTCCTCATCACTATCGTCCTTATCCACATCATCCATTTTTCTCTTTCCTTTATCATCCGGCCCACATTCCGTCTCCTTTTTCGTCCCTGATGTGGATCCACACTCAATCGCTACCTGACTTCCCACCGTAATACAAGCACCTCTAGTAGGCGGCTGAATCATGAAGTCATTAGCCTCCATCTCCAAATCGTCCACGAATCTCCAATCCGGGGGCAATGATGCTCGCACACGATGCTCCCAACTCTGCATCCTTGACAACCTCACTTGATCCTCTCTAACACGGTCAAGACTAGCACTCAAATTTGCAACCATCGATCTTAGACTGTTGATGTCACTTTTGTTCACATTCCCATCATACTCAATTCTTGCAGTCCTTTCCAACAGTCTTTGATCTGCCCTTTCATTCTTATCAAACCTCTTAATTACCCTGGTCTCAACTACAAACCGCTCATACATCAACCTCTCCATCCTCCTCAAACGACCTGCGGGATCCCAGTAGTGTCTCGGTCTCGGAAAGTAGACCCTTGCGATATTCTCATGAATCGATGGCGACTTGGATGATTTGCTGGACTCTCCACCGCTCCCATTACTAACTCGAACAAATCCTGGCACTGTTCTCAAATAGTCCTTACAATTGTCCATCGGGCGATTAAAGGGTTGCTGCTCATATCGACCGGTTGGTGGTACTTCATAACCCTTTGGCGAATTCGGGGATTGAAACAAATCAGGTTCGGTCTGGCCTACAGCATTCTCGGGAATGCCATCATCCATTAGCTCCTCGGGCTCTTCCTCAGAATCCTCACTCTCGTCACTACTGATGCTAAAATTGTCCACCTCGCTTTCGTCATTGTCGTTTTCCGGCCCTATTTCCTCTTCTGGAGCGATCCATCCATTATCATTGTCCGGCGGGTTCGGAGGAAACGGTCCCCCTTCGTGACCTACGACGTAATCGTTTCCATTATCATTAGGCGGTACCTCGGCCATTCCTGCAATAACAACGAATTTCGGAGGGTACATAAGTAATTATACAATAGTTATAAATACATGTATGCAAATGCAATGCAAAGGTGGTACATATGCCCGAAATGTAATAATATGATGCTCATGCATGATTAATACAAAAATTACGATGTCGGATATTCCACGTATAATTCAACGTCTACATATAGTAATTCCATACTTACGTAATAATTACCCACATATATTCTTCACTCAAAAGTATACGTCAAATGCCATGAATACAAAAATAAATCTTACCGGAGCCATGCAGGATAGTTGTGTGTGCTTGGACCATTTCTTACGACACCAAAAGTTATAGTTTAGGATTTTCAAAAACGACCTAGTTCTCTATAACTCATGGCTCTGATTACCAATCTGTAACACCCCCACAATTGCTATGCGCAGCGGAACTACAACAATGGGTGCTACACAGTATTCATTGCACACAAGATATATCAAACGACGCTAAAAAGACGTCAACTTAAAACTTGAATTTAAAAATTGTTAGATGATACATGTCCACGGTTTTTCCAACCCCAATTTGGTACAACAGAGTTTAGCGTTTTCGGTCCCCATGAATCTCAACCCAAGAATTTCAGTTTCACAACAACATTACATTAAAACTTAAAATGTTTAAGTAGAAAAAGGAGGAAAAACAAGCGGACTCCAAGCCATACACACAACATCCATCCCATGCATGCTCCATTCTACACTTCAGCGGTTACCTGAAACACATGCCAAAAATTTGGTCAACGAAAACGTTGAGTGGAATTCATAGGTTTTACAATCAATTTGAACGTATATAAAATAAAAACCATTCGTGATCATTTATAGACTTGTCGATCAAACAATCTATAATCAGGATACTGACAATTGTGTTTAAGCTCATGACACTAATCCGTAAACTCAATCACCCGCGTAATAAATACCGGCTTGATTCAGATGAAACCAGTGCCCCTTCTAAAGGCATCAGTTGCAATTATACCTTATCTCTCATACAAGATAATCTACCGCAGAACTTACTTAACGTACAGCTTCTCGGCTAGCATTGGGTCGTTAGCCCCGTAGTACTACAAATTATATAAGCGGCTATTTTCCCCTACTCGAGGGCAGGACAATAGTTAATAGTTCATGATTTTAGGGACTTTTGCAACTTTGGTACTCAACACAATTTCTAAGGCAACTTTCGGGTCTAACAATCATTCATGATATACGTTCCTTTTAAAAACTAGCATGCATTTCCCTCGCGGGTAAAACAATTTGAAATAAATATAAGCGAGCCTATAAATTCACACCTTAGATATTAAGTAGTCGGTAGTTCGAGGGATGTTCACTGACGACGAAACGGATGCCTGGGTAAATCAA
This sequence comes from Glebionis coronaria, assembly GCA_025667525.1. Taxonomy (NCBI): domain Eukaryota; kingdom Viridiplantae; phylum Streptophyta; class Magnoliopsida; order Asterales; family Asteraceae; genus Glebionis; species Glebionis coronaria. The sequence continues at coordinate 101,317 of JANFOE010002698.1, forward strand.
CACCTATCACAAATAACGCGTAATGAGTAATCTCATTTTAAATACCTTACGGTACTGTATAAAATACATAGGTACTAGTCACTTAGGACAAATATAACTCACGCCAAAAACAAAACAACAAGCATCACTCATTTTACACCGTTCGTTCTCATTATCTACGCTATCCATTTTTACTCATTCTCGCCGGTACTTACCGAAAGTACGGGCTGTTTTACCATATTTAACCATACTTATAAAATTTGACAAAATTCTCAAAAATCCTATAAGACCTGTAGATGACATGTTTTTAAGCCCAATAAAAGTTTTTACTTTTACGACCCGTTACGCAACGCTTTTCCAAAACTACATTTTACGGGCTGAAATTGTACTTCGACCAATTTTGACCTCTTTGACCTATATGAAATGTACCTTTGACTTCTTTGACTCCTAAGTCAACTTATAGACTCATTTATACAGGTTTGTAACCAAATTTTGACCCTTGACCATTTACCAATTCATACTTGTGACCCTCGGGATTTGACTAAAACTTTACATAAATTCGGATTATGAAAGTCCTCGTCTCCCGGTACTCGATTTTTAAAACCTCATAACTTTTAGCTCGTTTTGAGTCACGGGCTCTACCTTATACCAAATTAAAGACAAGAAGACCCTCTATAACTACATTTAGTTTTCAAGAACTGTAAGAAAAATAATTTTTATGAAATGACCTCAAAGTTTCTGCCTAAATTTGGCTATACCAAAACCATGCTTAAACTCGATTCCAAGCCTTCTAACCACCACTAGGCATCATCCTAAGCTTCCTCAAACATATCCAAACACAAATTTTCAGTCCTACCCCTATTGATCAACCAACCTCATAATCTAAAATCAAAGAAATCAAACATGCAATCACTTAAACCTATTTAAATCATCACTAAACACTAAACCAAACACAAGATAATGCTCAAAATTCATCAACCACCATGGCTCCCCAAACACCCCTTGTGCCGTGGGGTTTGGGTGACCAAATCACCACAACCAAATTGATTTTGGTGGGTTTTCTTGGTGATTATGCTTCCATTACACATGAATTTAACATGCATCACAACAATTAGCCTCAAAAACGGATTTGAATCATCTTGAAAATTTTTGGAAAATTTTTGTTAGTGCATGTGTAATCAAACCACGGATTAACACTCACCAAGGGATTCTAAGAGGTGGTCTTAAGTTAGTTTTTGTTAAAACTCAAGAAAAAATGGTGGATTGTGGTGGTGTTTGTGTTTGGCCGTCGGCCTAAGGACAAAGAGAGAGAGAGTTTGATTTGTTTTGGTGAAATGTTCTATGTGTTTGTGTTTGTGTCATTTTGTGTGATTGGGAGGGACCAAATGGTAAATAAAGGTTTCTTTTGGCCTTAAGTTAAAAACGCCATTAAAACTTTGCGGTTTCGACTCATTATTCAATTTTGAAAATTTTACGGGAGTCAGAAATCATCCCGAACACTCCAAAATATTTTTGGGATACTTTAAATGTACTCGGAAGGCTATAAAACTCACCCGACTCAACTTAACACGAACCGTAAATAAAATTCTCGAAAAATTACATTATCGATAAATCGTCAATAATTATATAAAATTGGGCATCCCTCGGGATCGTAATCGTCATCGTCCTTCTTGAATCGTCAATCGTAAAAATTATAACCTCGAACATCGGCTTTAACCAAAATGCTTATAAATATAGAAATTAAAATTTATTAAAAATTTCAAAAATTAGCGTAATTTAGGGTAACGTTAATGACCTCGGTTCTAGGGTGTCACATCCACCCCTCCTTAAAGAGAGCGACGTCCCGGCGCTCGCCTCTTCTTGTACTCACATTTTGTTCTACTGGAACAGACGAGGATACCTTTCCTTGAAAAAGTCCTCACGTTCCCAAGTGTATTCCGGTCCACGCTTAGAATTCCATCGGACTTTCACAATAGGAATCCTACTACGCTTCAACCGCTTGACCTCTCGGTCCATAATTTCCACAGGTTCTTCCACAAAATGCATTTTGTCGTCTAGTCGAATCTCGTCCAAAGGAATCACCAATTCCTTGTCCGCCAAACTCTTCTTCAGGTTCGATACGTGAAACGTGTCGTGAATAGCACTAAGTTCACTCGGCAATTCTAACTTGTACGCTACTGGTCCTATTCGTTCAACGATCTTAAATGGTCCAATATACCTTGGACTCAACTTTCCTTTCTTTCCCAAAACGAATTACACCCTTCCACGGCGATACCTTGAGCATAACCATATCTCCAACTTCAAACTCCAACGGTTTCCTTCGGTTATCGGCATAACTCTTCTGTCGGCTTCTCGCAGCAAGTAGTCGGTTCTTGATTTGCACAATCTTCTCTGTCGTTTCTAAAACCATTTCGGGTCCAGTCAATTGACTTTCTCCTACTTCACTCCAACACACAGGCGATCTACACTTCCTTCCATACAATGCTTCGAACGGTGCTGCCTTGATACTCGCATGATAACTATTATTATACGAAAACTCCACTAGAGGCAAGTGGCGTTCCCAACTTCCTCCAAAATCAATCACGCATGCTCGGAGCATGTCCTCCATCGTCTGAATAGTTCGTTCACTCTGGCCGTCAGTTTCCGGGTGATAAGCCGTACTTAAACTCAATTCAGTGCCCATCGCACGTTGAAGCGATTTCCAAAATTCCGACGTAAACCTACTATCGCGATCCGAAATGATCGATAACGGCACTCCATGTCTACAGACGATCTCCTTCACGTATACGCTGGCGAGTTTTTCCATGCTGTCCGTCTTCTTCATAGGTAAGAAATGAGCAGATTTCGTTAACCTATCCACAATTACCCATATCATATCACATCCACTAGGAGTCCTAGGTAAACCCGTCACGAAATCCATAGCGATTTTCTCCCATTTCCATTCTGGGATCTCTGGTTGTACCAACAATCCAGATGGTTTCTTATGTTCTGCCTGAACCTTCGCGCAAGTCAAACACTTACTAACGTAACGAGCAATATCCGCCTTCATATTCGGCCACCAATAAACTTTCTTCAGGTCGTGATACATTTTGTCCGATCCAGGATGTATCGAATACTTCGACTTATGCGACTCATTCATAACCAATTCTCGAACTCCAGGCTTTCCTTCCTCAGATGAACACAGTGGTAACCAAATCCGATTCTCAAAATATCTCAGTCCGTCTGACCTAATCACGAAAAGAGGTTTCAACATTCGTCCCAAGTTTTTGGCTTCAACATTCCCTTTCATTAGTCCTCTCTCCTGAGCCTTCAGTATAGTTTCGGTTAAGTCAACGCTCTCAGTCATCACTAAAGCTCTAACCCTCAAAGGTTTCTCCCGTTCCTTCCTACTCAGTGCATCCGCTACAACATTCGCCTTGCCAGGGTGGTAGCGAATTTCGCAGTCATAATCACTCAGTAGTTCAACCCATCGTCTCTGTCGCATATTCAACTCCTTTTGATCTAAAATGTGCTGCAAACTCTTGTGGTCAGTGAATACAACACACTTCGTCCCATACAGATAGTGTCTCCACAACTTCAACGCAAAAACTACAGCTCCTAATTCCAAATCGTGCGTCGTGTAGTTCTCCTCATTCTTCCTTAGTTGCCTCGACGCGTAAGCTATCACCTTTTCACGTTGCATTAATACCGCTCCATAGCCCTTACGAGGCGCATCACAATACACTACGAAGTCTTCGGTTCCTTTAGGCAATGATAAAATCGGTGCGGAACATAACTTATCCTTGAGCGTTTTGAAAGCGAGTTCTTCCTCAATTCCCCATTCATACACCCTATTCTTTTCGGTAAGCCTCGTCAATGGTTTTGCAATCAACGAAAATCCTTCAATAAACCTTCGATAATATCCAGCCAAACCAAGGAATTGTCGAACTTCAGTCGGCGTCGTCGGTGCTGACCATTCCCTGATCGCTTCGATCTTGGCAGGATCCACACGAACTCCCTTACTATCAATCACGTGACCTAAGAACTGCACTGATTCCAACCAAAATTCACACTTCGAGAACTTCGCATACAGCTTCTCCTTCTTTAACAACTCCAAAATCTTCCTCAGGTGCTTCTCGTGCTCCTCCTTACTTTTAGAGTAAATAAGTATATCGTCGATGAAAACAATAACAAACTTATCTAGATACGGCTTGCACACGCGATTCATAAGGTCCATGAATACAGCAGGCGCGTTCGTCAACCCAAACGGCATCACTCGAAATTCAAAGTGTCCATACCGCGTACGAAACGCAGTTACAGGGATATCCTCCTCTCTTACACGCAGTTGATGATACCCTGATCTTAAATCGATCTTTGAGTATACACTGGAACCTTGCAATTGATCGAACAAATCGTCAATCCTCGGCAATGGGTACCGATTCTTAAACGTCAGCTTATTGAGTTCCCTATAGTCAATACACATCCGAAACGAACCATCTTTCTTCTTTACGAACAACACTGGTGCTCCCCAAGGTGATGAGCTTGGCCTAATAAATCCCTTGTCCATCAATTCCTTCAGTTGATCCGATAACTCCTTTAACTCGGATGGTGCTAAGCGATAAGGTGCACACGCAACCGGCGCAGCTCCTGGCACTAAATCAATTCGAAACTCGACCTCACGGGCAGGCGGTAAACCCGGCAACTCGTCTGGAAAAACTTCTGGATACTCGCAAATAACTGGTACCTCTTCAATCCTCGCCTCTAAATCACCATCACTCGAAACTTGTGCCAAAAACACATCGCATCCGCTCTCTACATACTTCTTCATTTTCAAACAGGAAATCACTTTCAAACGAGAAGTGCATTCGTCTCCCTTCACCGTCAAAACTTTATTCCTCAACGGAATCTAAACCAATCTCTCGCCACAGACGATCATAGCACTGTGCGCCATTAGCCAATCCATTCCCACAATCACGTCAAACGATCCTAGCTCTATAGGCATCAAGTCGATTTTAAAAGCGTAATTTCCTAACTTCAAGGTACACCCTTTCAGTATAGAATTCGTACTAACAATTTTTCCATCGGCTAACTCAACGTTATAACTAGTCGCTAACAACACCGGTTTTCTATCGATATGACGACTAAATTTAACATCTACAAAACTCTTGTCGGAGCCAGAATCAAACAAAATACTAGCATAACAAGCGTCTAGCAAAAACGTACCGGTAACCACATTAGGACCCTGTGGTTTATCAGCCGTTCCCACTTGATACACAGCAGCCGCATTGTTACCTCCCCGCTTGTTTCCTGCCTTCGGGCAATTCACTTGCACATGACCTCTCTCTCCACAACCATAACATCCCCTCATTCTGATAGCATTAGCCCCAGTGGCTACTCCTCCCGTTCGACAACCAGATGTCCTATGACCTGCTTTCCCACACTTGCCGCATGCAGGCGGGCAATTTCCAACATGATACAAATTGCACTTACCACAATGGGGGTTCACTTTCACTCCTCTAGGGTTCGTCACTGCCCTCATCCCTTCGTTCCTTCTCTGGTTAAACTGCTGATTTCGGTTCGGACCATGGCTGTTTCGATTTCCACCTCGGTTCTGGCCTTGGGATTGATTGCTTTGTGCCGCTTCCCATTTCCTCTTGTTGCCTTCAGCAATGGAGTTCTGCTTGTCCTGGAGCTTGACGTCCATCAATGCGTGAGCCATCTGGACCGCTTCATCAAACGACCCAGGTTTTGACGAAGTTGTTTCACCTTTGATATTGCTAGATAAACCCTTACTGTACTGCTTCATCTTCTTGGCATCATTGGCAAAAACATCTGGACACAAAAGGCTTAATTCATTGAACCTCCTGGTGTAGGCAGCTATATCGTTGTTCTTCAAGGTCAAGTGCCTCAACTCATCCTCCAATTGCCCCAATTCCTCTTCCGGGCAAAACTTCTTAGTCAACAGAGCTTTTGTCGCATTCCACGTCCTTGCATTCGCTACAGCCAATCCAACCGTAGCTACCTGGGTATTCCACCAACTTAACGCATCATCAAGAAACGTAGCAGCTGCAAACTTCACTTTATCCGCTTCTGCACAACCGCTGATTTCGAACGTACTTTCAACCTTTTCCAACCATCGTCTAAGTTCTAAAGCTCCACCCGTTCCACGAAACTGCGTGGGACCGCATTTCATAAAACTAGAATAGGTACACACTCTCGGAGCTTGCTGTCTCCCCGCGTTCCTTCCCTGGTCCTGATTTCTCCCGGCTCGGTCCGCTTCCAACGCATTTGCTATAGCTTCCTGAATCATGGTGTTAACACGATCGGCGATCAACTTTGGAGGCATGGTGTTATCGAATATCTCTTTCTGCAAGACAGGGAAAATAGAAAAACAATGTAAGTATACATATCAAGTTTCCCAGACATAATATACCTACAACGACACATCACTACAGAGTTACTGATATTCATCAATTCACATCACAAAAGATCAAATTTAAGACATATCACAGATCATGAAAGGTAACATGGATTGTATTGATAATTAACCAAAAATCGTGACAAGTATTGCCACTACAATCGTTCACCATAAAACTCAAGTACTTAAGTTTCTCGTCATAATACCATCATACAAAAGTCTAAAATAGTTCTATTACAATGATCAAAGAAAAATACAAAACAAGCAACTAGGCATGTGGTGATCCACACGACCTCTTGGATGGCGGCTCGTCATCGTCTTCCTCGGGTTCCTCATCACTATCGTCCTTATCCACATCATCCATTTTTCTCTTTCCTTTATCATCCGGCCCACATTCCGTCTCCTTTTTCGTCCCTGATGTGGATCCACACTCAATCGCTACCTGACTTCCCACCGTAATACAAGCACCTCTAGTAGGCGGCTGAATCATGAAGTCATTAGCCTCCATCTCCAAATCGTCCACGAATCTCCAATCCGGGGGCAATGATGCTCGCACACGATGCTCCCAACTCTGCATCCTTGACAACCTCACTTGATCCTCTCTAACACGGTCAAGACTAGCACTCAAATTTGCAACCATCGATCTTAGACTGTTGATGTCACTTTTGTTCACATTCCCATCATACTCAATTCTTGCAGTCCTTTCCAACAGTCTTTGATCTGCCCTTTCATTCTTATCAAACCTCTTAATTACCCTGGTCTCAACTACAAACCGCTCATACATCAACCTCTCCATCCTCCTCAAACGACCTGCGGGATCCCAGTAGTGTCTCGGTCTCGGAAAGTAGACCCTTGCGATATTCTCATGAATCGATGGCGACTTGGATGATTTGCTGGACTCTCCACCGCTCCCATTACTAACTCGAACAAATCCTGGCACTGTTCTCAAATAGTCCTTACAATTGTCCATCGGGCGATTAAAGGGTTGCTGCTCATATCGACCGGTTGGTGGTACTTCATAACCCTTTGGCGAATTCGGGGATTGAAACAAATCAGGTTCGGTCTGGCCTACAGCATTCTCGGGAATGCCATCATCCATTAGCTCCTCGGGCTCTTCCTCAGAATCCTCACTCTCGTCACTACTGATGCTAAAATTGTCCACCTCGCTTTCGTCATTGTCGTTTTCCGGCCCTATTTCCTCTTCTGGAGCGATCCATCCATTATCATTGTCCGGCGGGTTCGGAGGAAACGGTCCCCCTTCGTGACCTACGACGTAATCGTTTCCATTATCATTAGGCGGTACCTCGGCCATTCCTGCAATAACAGCGAATTTCGGAGGATACATAAGTAATTATACAATAGTTATAAATACATGTATGCAAATGCAATGCAAAGGTGGTACATATGCCCGAAATGTAATAATATGATGCTCATGCATGATTAATACAAAAATTACGATGTCGGATATTCCACGTATAATTCAACGTCTACATATAGTAATTCCATACTTACGTAATAATTACCCACATATATACTTCACTCAAAAGTATACGTCAAATGCCATGAATACAAAAATAAATCTTACCGGAGCCATGCAGGATAGTTGTGTGTGCTTGGACCATTTCTTACGACACCAAAAGTTATAGTTTAGGATTTTCAAAAACGACCTAGTTCTCTATAACTCATGGCTCTGATTACCAATCTGTAACACCCCCACAATTGCTATGCGCAGCGGAACTACAACAATGGGTGCTACACAGTATTCATTGCACACAAGATATATCAAACGACGCTAAAAAGACGTCAACTTAAAACTTGAATTTAAAAATTGTTAGATGATACATGTCCACGGTTTTTCCAACCCCAATTTGGTACAACAGAGTTTAGCGTTTTCGGTCCCCATGAATCTCAACCCAAGAATTTCAGTTTCACAACAACATTACATTAAAACTTAAAATGTTTAAGTAGAAAAAGGAGGAAAAACAAGCGGACTCCAAGCCATACACACAACATCCATCCCATGCATGCTCCATTCTACACTTCAGCGGTTACCTGAAACACATGCCAAAAATTTGGTCAACGAAAACGTTGAGTGGAATTCATAGGTTTTACAATCAATTTGAACGTATATAAAATAAAAACCATTCGTGATCATTTATAGACTTGTCGATCAAACAATCTATAATCAGGATACTGACAATTGTGTTTAAGCTCATGACACTAATCCTTAACTCAATCACCCGCGTAATAAATACCGGCGTGATTCAGATGAAACCAGTGCCCCTTCTAAAGGCATCAGTTGCAATTATACCTTATCTCTCATACAAGATAATCTACCGCAGAACTTACTTAACGTACAGCTTCTCGGCTAGCATTGGGTCGTTAGCCCCGTAGTACTACAAATTGTATAAGCGGCTATTTCCCCCTACTCGAGGGCAGGACAATAGTTAATAGTTCATGATTTTAGGGACTTTTGCAACTTTGGTACTCAACACAATTTCTAAGGCAACTTTCGGGTCTAACAATCATTCATGATATACGTTCCTTTTAAAAACTAGCATGAATTTCCCTCGCGGGTAAAACAATTTGAAATAAATATAAGCGAGGCTATAAATTCACACCTTAGATATTAAGTAGTCGGTAGTTCGAGGGATGTTCACTGACGACGAAACGGATGCCCGGGTAAATCAACACCTATCACAAATAACGCGTAATGAGTAATCTCATTTTAAATACCTTACGGTACTGTATAAAATACATAGGTACTAGTCACTTAGGACAAATATAACTCACGCCAAAAACAAAACAACAAGCATCACTCATTTTACACCGTTCGTTCTCATTATCTACGCTATCCATTTTTACTCATTCTCGCCGGTACTTACCGAAAGTACGGGCTGTTTTACCATATTTATCCATACTTATAAAATTTGACAAAATTCTCAAAAATCCTATAAGACCTGTAGATGACATGTTTTTAAGCCCAATAAAAGTTTTTACTTTTACGACCCGTTACGCAACGCTTTTCCAAAACTACATTTTACGGGCTGAAATTGTACTTCGACCAATTTTGACCTCTTTGACCTATATGAAATGTACCTTTGACTTCTTTGACTCCTAAGTAAACTTATAGACTCATTTATACAGGTTTGTGACCAAATTTTGACCCTTGACCATTTACCAATTCATACTTGTGACCCTCGGGATTTGACTAAAACTTTACATAAATTCGGATTATGAAAGTCCTCGTCTCCCGGTACTCGATCTTTAAAACCTCATAACTTTTAGCTCGTTTTGAGTCACGGGCTCTACCTTATACCAAATTAAAGACAAGAAGACCCTCTATAACTACATTTAGTTTTCAAGAACTGTAAGAAAAATAATTTTTATGAAATGACCTCAAAGTTTCTGCCTAAATTTGGCTATACCAAAACCATGCTTAAACTCGATTCCAAGCCTTCTAACCACCACTAGGCATCATCCTAAGCTTCCTCAAACATATCCAAACACAAATTTTCAGTCCTACCCCTATTGATCAACCAACCTCATAATCTAAAATCGAAGAAATCAAACATGCAATCACTTAAACCTATTTAAATCATCACTAAACACTAAACCAAACACAAGATAATGCTCAAAGTTCATCAACCACCATGGCTCCCCAAACACCCCTTGTGCCGTGGGGTTTGGGTGACCAAATCACCACAACCAAATTGATTTTGGTGGGTTTTCTTGGTGATTATGCTTCCATTACACATGAATTTAACATGCATCACAACAATTAGCCTCAAAAACGGATTTGAATCATCTTGAAAATTTCTGGAAAATTTTTGTTAGTGCATGTGTAATCAAACCACGGATTAACACTCACCAAGGGATTCTAAGAGGTGGTCTTAAGTTAGTTTTTGTGAAAACTCAAGAAAAAATGGTGGATTGTGGTGGTGTTTGTGTTTGGCCGTCGGCCTAAGGACAAAGAGAGAGAGAGTTTGATTTGTTTTGGTGAAATGTTCTATGTGTTTGTGTTTGTGTCATTTTGTGTGATTGGGAGGGACCAAATGGTAAATAAAGGTTTCTTTTGGCCTTAAGTTAAAAACGCCATTAAAACTTTGCGGTTTCGACTCACTAGTCAATTTTGAAAATTTTACGGGAGTCGGAAATCATCCCGAACACTCCAAAATATTTTTGGGATACTTTAAATGTACTCGGAAGGCTATAAAACTCACCCGACTCAACTTAACACGAACCGTAAATAAAATTCTCGAAAAATTACATTATCGATAAATCGTCAATAATTATATAAAATTGGGCATCCCTCGGGATCGTAATCGTCATCGTCCTTCTTGAATCGTCAATCGTAAAAATTATAACCTCGAACATCGGCTTTAACCAAAATGCTTATAAATATAGAAATTAAAATTTATTAAAAATTTCAAAAATTAGCGTAATTTAGGGTAACGTTAGTGACCTCGGTTCTAGGGTGTCACAGAACAATTAAGGATATGTCAATGGATTCGTGAAAAACTTATTTAAGCAAACGATGGAGGCTCACGTAAACGAACACGAGAGTCTTCAATCGTAGATGATGATGATCTAGATAACACAATCACAAACAACCACGAGACAACGAGTTGGAAGGGCACAAATCACCTCTCATTATTTATTAGAAAGCATAAAAGGATAAGCATGTGATCTCCCCCACGAGGCACCTCGTTTTTGATTACCGAGTCATGAGCTCGACTCGATCCCCTCACTGCTAATTATCATTGGGGAAGGTGACTTGTTCGAGGTCAACCATTGAAGGAATTTCCCCACCAAAGTAGTGCTTAAGCTTATGTCCATTCACCTTGAAGTTAGGACCATCATCTTGAGCTAGCTCGATGGTCCCATAAGGAAACACTTGTGTAAAGGTGAAAGGACCCGACCAACGAGATTTCAATTTCCCGGAAAATATCTTAAGTCTAGAGTTAAAAAGTAACACTTGATCACCAATGATAAAAACCCGGTTTTTAATCTTTGCATCATGAAACTTTTTAGTCTTTTCTTTGAAAATCAATGAATTTTCATAAGCATTGTCTCTTAGTTCATCTAATTCATTCAATTGTATTTTCTGGTGATCTCCCGCGGTCTTTAAGTCAAAGTTTGCATGCTTAAGGCCCCAATATGCCTTGTGCTCCAATTCAATGGGCAACTGACAATTCTTCCCATAGACTAACTTATAAGGAGTACAACCGATAGGTGCCTTATAAGCGGTCCTAAAGGCCCATAAAGCGTCATCGAGTTTGTCGGACCATAAAGCACGGTTTTCTCCAATCGACCTATCTAAAATCCTCTTCAAAGCTCGGTTCAAAACCTCGACTTGCCCACTCGTTTGCGGGTGATAAGCCGTAGAAAGACGATGAGTAACTCCATATTTCTTTAAGACCTTCTCGAATTGGTCATTACAAAAATGGGTTCCACGATCGCTTATAATAGCACGAGGGGTTCCGAACCGAGAGAATAGTTACTTCAAAAACTTCACTACCACACGAGCATCATTAGTAGATAAAGCCTTAGCTTCCACCCACTTAGAAAGGTAGTCAACCGCGACGAGGATATACTTGTTACCATGAGACGATGGGAACAGCCCCATAAAGTCTATACCTCAAATGTCGAAAATCTCACACACTTGAATTATGTTTTGCGGCATTTCATCACGTTGAGACGATTTTCCTTGACGTTGGCACGAATCACACGACTTCATAAGTGCGTGTGCATCACGATATATAGAAGGCCAAAAGAAGCCGGAATCGAACACTTTCTTAGCCGTGAGATTAGCACCATGGTGACCACCCGTGGGTCCCTCATAACAAGCTCTAAGGATGTTAGAAGCTTCGGCACCAAAAACACAACGTCGAACGAGTTGATCCGCACAAACCCGAAAGAGATAAGGGTCGTCCCAAAAATAGAACTTGACGTCACGAAAGAATTTTCTCTTTTGTTGTGTCGTCATACCCTTGATTATGAAATTGCCCGCATGGTAATTTGCAATGTCGGCAAACCATGGGGTGGTGTCTTTAGAATTCACTACACCGAGAGTCTCGAGAGGAAATGTTTCGGTGATTTCCTTGTTCTCGAAAACATCTTTGTGAGGATCTTCTAGACGAGAGAGATGATCGGCCGCTAGATTCTCGGCTCCTTTTTTGTCAAGCACGGTGACATCAAATTCTTGGAGGAGGAGCATCCAACGAAGCAATCTCGGCTTAGCATCTTGCTTAGCTAAGAGATACTTGATAGCCGAATGGTCGGTATACACGATGCTTTTAGTTAAGACGAGATAAGGTCGAAATTTCTCAAAAGCATAGACCACGGCAAGGAATTCCTTTTCCATTGTGGTGTACTTTAATTGAGCCTCGGTCATCGTCTTACTAGCATAATGGATAGGACGGAAATGCTTTTCATAACGTTGCCCTAAGATGGCCCCTATAGCATAATCACTTGCATCGCACATGATTTTAAAGGGTAATTCCCAATTAGGAGCAACAAGAATGGGAGCTTTGGTAAGTTTCCTTTTAAGAGTTTCGGAAGCTCTAACACAATCCTCATTGAAATTAAAAGGAGCATCCTTATCGAGAAGGTGTGTCATAGGTCGAGAGATTTTCGAAAAGTCTTTGATGAAACGACGATAAAAGCCCGCGTGGCCTAGGAAACTCCTAACTCCCTTAATGGTTTTGGGATGAGGTAACTTGGCGATGACATCTACCTTAGCTTTATCGACCTCAATACCCGCTTTCGAGACCTTATGTCCTAAGACGATTCCTTGTTTACACATGAAATGACACTTTTCCCTATTAAGCACAAGATTGGTTTCTTCACAACGTTTTAACATTTTGTAACACCCCACCATGGCGGAATATGGGGTGCGACGTATGGATATCATCACAACAAACGGTGTCTCTATAGAGAAAACTAAAATGCAAAATATAATGACATAAATGGCGACACAATGTCATGACAATATCTCAACAATGCAGGAGTCTAGGTAAGTAGGTAACAGTCCTACCTTTTACCCAAGACAAACAAGTAACACAAACAATACAACATATAGGTTCATAGTATCACTCAAAGAAACAAACAACAAAATAAACTAAGAAGGAACGGGGATCTCCTTCTAAATGCATTCCTACTCGACTCCAATCCTAGCCACATAAGTTCTCATGCTTAACCACGTTATCACCTGAAAGAGACACTAAAACACGTCAACATAAAGTTGGTGAGAGTCATAGGTCTAGACTCCAACACAAAATAAGTCATAAGCTTTGAATACCATAACCAATAAACATATGGACAATGCGCTACAATTATGTATTAACAACTAACAATTCAAGATCAAACATTTCAAACCAAAACCAAGGCTCCTACCTTGCCAAACAACATGGTACCATAGATGATCACACTATGTACCTATCACAAGGCCACTACCTTGTCAAACCACAAGGCTACTACCTTTTCAAACCACAAGGCTACTACCTTGTCAAACCACAAGGCTACTACCTTGTCAAACCACAAGGCCACTACCTTGTCAAACCATTGGTCCCATAGGCGCCCATACACCTATGTACCTTTCCAATCCAGATCACACACAAACAAGAATCACATAGCAGTTAATCACATAATGTACACACAAGTCCATCTCAACCTTAAAAACATTCACAACATCAATTTAGAAAATAACTCAACACAGTGTCTCTCCCATCCCATCTGGATGTCAAAATCAATAGTAAACATGGGACTATGAAACTCACCTGATAGCTTCTTCACAAGTCCTCGCACTAACAACAAGCTAACAAACCAAAAACACGAAATCAATACACAACCAATCACTAAGATGGCTCATCAACCTATGATGGACATCTAGTCTATTCCTGTATAATTATCTCATTGTTAAGCTCTAATCACCCCATTAACCTTCCTTAACAAGTCCCTAACTTGGTTAAGTTTAATAACTATCCCGTTCATATTTTATCCAAAACAGTCCCAGGTTTTAGGTCTCAAAACTTTAAGTCAAACGTCCCTTTAAGCATACCCATGGTTTCTGTAAAAGGAATATTCATACCCTTACATATGTTGGCTAACACCTCCCACTTTCCCTAACCTTAAAGCTACTGCTAAGGCCCCGATATACATATATCTACTTTTGTCATTCCAGATTTCCTGATTTTAAACGTACTAAAAGTTTGTTACCATTAAGGGGTCTTACCCTAAACCACAACCTTAACCCAAGTGCAGATACTTACTACAATATATAAACCATCTCTCATGTTCGTGATAAGATCCCAATGCAACCCTAAGTACCCCAAACAACCCAAAACTTAAAAAGAAAACAGGCTGAATTCAAAACTGCTTTGACCTCCGACTGTTGTAACCTGTTTTTGACCCACTTCCCGGCCTCCAATTTAGTTCTCGTTTCTTGATTTAGAAAGCCAACTCAATTACCTATCCAGGGCTATCTTGATCGCATCTTGAATGTTCCTAGAACTCTGGATATGATCAAAACAATGACACCAAAATTCTGCCCAGTTTTTAAAAACGGGTTTAAGAAAATCAACCTCATTAATTAACCCTAACCCCTCTAATTACAAGCCCTAATTTATGTGATCATCATATAATGATTAATTCAACATTAACTTACTGTTTTTATATAAACCCTAACCCTAATCCATCATAAGATGATTAAAGAAAACATAAAAACAATTTAATTGAAAAGGGTTTTGAAGGTTTTACCTTTAGAACAATGGAAGATGTAAAAACCCAAATTTTTATGAAGAACCCTAATTCTTCTCTTCATTAGTCGACTATAAACACCAGGGGAAAAGAAAATTTCGTTGGTTATGATGTGTGGGGTTCCTTATATAGCAAAAAATCCTTGTCCAACCCAATTACCACTTACCATAAATCTTTTCTCTTTTTTTTTCTCCTTTTTTTTTCTTTAAACCGACCTAACCCCCCTTAAATTCGTTTTTTATTTATTTTTATTATTAATATATGTATTAATAATATTACCTTAATTTTCCTTAATTTATTTCAGCTCCTAAAGCCTCCAAAACCTCAAAACCGTAAAACTAGTCAAATTTACGCGTTTTACCGTAAAAGACGTAAAATATACACTTTTATAAAAAAAATCTCAAATTTTGAAATAAACTTTATAACTAAGTCCTAAATGACTTAAAACCATCCCGAAAAATATCCATATGGCTAATTACCTCATCCGAGACCTCTAAATGCTAAACCGTAAATCGTAAAAAATACGATTTTCTATAATACATATACGTATACGTAAACACCAAAATATCACTATTTCATTTCATAATCACCACTTGTGAGCTCATGAACATGAAATAACCATTCCTCGATTTACTTATGAGTACTCTATACTCATAAACGATAACCACACCAACCTCGTTCACACAAAATAAACACATAAACACACAAATAAAATAAGCACACATAAAATAACCTAAAAGTAAGACCAAGTGACGAACCTCAAAACCACGGTTGTCACATCACTCCCTCCTAATAGAAATCTCGTCCCGAGATTTACTCCTTAGGATCAAACACACAACCACAAATCACATGAAGATACTTGTTCTAAATGAACTGCTCTCATTTCCACGTAAACCTCAGTTCAAGTTTCAAAATACCACATATACAAACCAAAAATAATTAAACTCATCGCCAAACTCTTGACCTCACAGTCAATAAATCTCACAGATGATTCTTTGATAAAAAAACAAAGACTCTTATTAATACCAGTCCCGAATAACCGTTCATGCAAAATGCATTCTCAAACAACCTTTACCAATCTTAATACATGAAATGTATCATGTATACAACTCATTTCCCTCAGGAAATTCTATGCTCATAAGCTAATGGTCCGATCTTTCCAATGATCATAAATAGACCTACAAAACTCTACCTCAACTCTTCCATTTTACCAAAACGTACCACCCGTTACTATGGGTGAAACTTCCTACATACTTTGTCACTAGCTCTAATGGTTTCCTCCTTTTCTACATAACATCCCTTGTTGCTCTCATTCTTTCAACAAACACCATTTCCACATCGGTAGCCTATTTTACCAATTCTAGTCCACATTGGGGACAACTCACCCTATCCTTTCATACAGTGCCTCAAATGGCATTTATCGACTACGTCCCTTTTCTCCATACGATTGTCCAAGCCAAGCAACATACACGTTGGCGCGTTATCTGCTTTAGACAACTCAACTTGTGCAACCTATATCCTTTATCCAAACCGCCCTAATACTCCATCCCTATAGTTCAAGTTCGTCTCAACTTCACTTCATTCTTCTTACTCCACGCCTCATCAACCATGCTTGCCTTTCCCAGATGGTACTTGGCCTTGCAATTTTCTTTCATCACTTAACTCCACCCACCACCTTTTCCAAATGTTCAATCAAGATGATTAAATATGTGTTGGAGACGTTCATGATCCGTATAGATCATTCTCTACGTCTCGTACACCAAAATGCCTCTAACATTCTAGGCAGATATAACAGTCCAGCTCCACTAACTAAGTCTATCTAGTTCTTCCAAATCTTCAGTTCCTGCAACGTATATGCGATCGCCTTTCTTTGTCGTCCTCGTACGCGCCCAAATCCTTGCTCCACGTATCGTCATGCTTCGCGAATTCATCCGGTCCTTCCAAGAATGCCAAGATCGGCTCATTATCCAATCCACCTCTTCAGCCTCCAAAACACTCCCTCATCCTTCTTCACTTCACCCTTGCTAGTTCCATGATATGCCAACACCTCTACTGCTCATCCTCGTAAACTTAATCCTAAAACTTACTCTTGAAAATCTCACGTTTAACTCCCTTTCCTAACAACTCCAAATCCACACATAATTCGCCTCATCCTCCTTCTAAGATTTGAGTAGGTCAAAATGTCGTCGATGCTCCCGTTGACAACTCGTTTATATACGTTCATGCACACTCGGTTCATTGACTCCATGAGAACCGCTAGTGCTTTGGCGAAGCCAAATGCATAACCGTAAACCCAAAGCGTTCATACAACATCCTTAGCAATTTCAACTATGTCCTCCTCACACCCTCTCTTAGCGGCAACACGAATAAATTTCTTGCAACTTCTAACAGCTCTTGTTTTTAAATCACTCCATCAACGATTTGCCTTGGAAAGGCACTAACTACAAATCTTTTCACCTCTCCTACTTGCTCTATTCATGGTTCTACCTCAAAGTAATAGGCAACCTTACTAAGTTTCAGGAAATTTTCAGAAAGCATACATGCCTTACGAACCATATCCCCTTCCAACACTCTCTATGGCGCGTTACTTGTGCCAATAACCATACATTATGCAACCTATATTCATCTCCCTTGACACTCCTAAGAGACCTCATGACCACATTAGTTCGTCTACGAACTTCTTTCCTCCCCACTAAGGGCATTCCGACCGTTCTCTCATGGTCACCTACAAAATCGTGTAGGCGCAACCAAGTCTTTCATACGACCACCTCAACGCTCCCGAACAATACGTAACCAAAAGTACATCCTGAATCCACCAGATATGATCAACGAATCAAACCCACGGATAACTTAAAGACATTTCACGTGCACCAATTAAAACAATTCAAAACCACAAGACTCCAAAGAAAACTCAAACCCAAAATGTGTATCAACTCAACATGACCCATAATAATGAAAAATAATCCAAGACACACCCATTGGTAACCAAAACATATTACGCCCCGCGACATATTATTTAAACCGTGCAAAAGATCGACTTTTCCAAAAGAATATATTTTTATTTTTATTTTTTTTCCTCCCCACATCTATGTGACTCAAACCATCTACAAACAACCTTCTAGACGATCTCAAAACTCAACTCAAAGACTAGGTATCCTGTGCATCCCAAATCATAAAAATAAAACTACTATTCAAACTCAACCTTGAACCCGACACTTGTACAACAATTCCGACCAGTCCACTGACCTCCCATGACTATACATTCTGAATATTTGAAAAGTACGTTCCAAGTACATAATTTTAGGCTTTTGAATCACCCAAAAAGCTTTAAAAACGAACAAGTTACGACCAGAACAATTTTATACTAGTTGTTTTAAAAACTAAAGAATAAATTTAGCGATTAATGCAATCCATTTAAATGAAAGATATAATTGTATGTGAAATCTTCATAAACTCAATTTAATCTTGTATTAATAATTATAAATGACGTGAATCGGGTAAACCCAATTATATAAACTATGTAAGTGGAAAGAAATTTTACTCCGCTTTATTTTAAGAAAGTCTTTTAGAATTTAAAATAAATAAGTGTTGATTAAAAAAGAAATCTTATGTTACATCTTGTTTCAAACACGACCCCAACACCTTACCCTTATTTTACCGAAAACGACCAACTATCTAACTCTATACTAGAATTCCAAGTCCCCTTTTTCCATATACCAACCAAAAGAAATGTAAGACTCAACACAAAAGATTTCATTATCTCAAAAGAAATCCCAAGTTATTTCAATAGACTTAAAACCAAGAACACCGTTTTAAAACGTACACGTGAAATACGAAACTCAAAGAATACGCTACAAGACACAGTTCAAAAGATTCAAAACGTCGTTGAAACTCCATCAAACTCCAGCACCATAAAACACGAACAAACACAAGGTACGTTCAAGTTATAATAACTAGTGAACGACCATATACCATAACTTAACACACAGTAGTATATATACATCCGCATATGTATACCTATTGAATCCCCCAAACATACTCGTTATCATACACGTAGTCAATCAATCGCTTTATACGCTCGCTTTTCCATACGAGTAATCACCATCTCACCGTGCCACAACAAGGCATAAATCCCACCTCCAAAACCAAACCATATCGTGTGACCCCATAATCACACAACACAACTATAACCCAAAACATATAAGACAATAAGAACAATAGCCATATCATAGGCAGCCATTACATAAACCCATATATTATACGTATACCCCAAATCTACATCTCATCATATACAAGCATGTACTAACCCTCTTTCATGCAACCATACTTGGGAACCCATTGAAGTTGTGGTACTTGTATAACTATGTTGGCCACCATACTTATACAATTACCCTTTCCCCAATGCACTCCCTCCTATGATGACACTTATAAGAATCAATACAACATATAACACATAAATCCATCTACTCACATTAGCTCATAACCACATAACCAATAAGATCCAAAACTCCATTTATTAAAATAACATAGTAAAACTCTTGGAATACAAAAATCCATAGTCTAGCTAAAACAGTATAGACTAAATCCAAAACAAAACATAATCAGTTATAAGTCATGTCGCCCATAAGAGTGGAAACCGCTTAAAATTCTTCATATCCACCTACTCCTCCTAACTCGAACAACCACATGATTCTTAGGGAACATGACTTAAACATCAAAAGACAAAAAAACATACCTCAAGTACATAAAATAACCCAATAAAAAATAGAAACTACTATGTAACAAATTATGTACTATAATGTACAATATAAGCAAAATACGACAATGACTAGCGTGGATGATTATGGTTCAACCCGCACTACTCACAACCCGAAAAGAAAATAACATGTGGCTAAGTATGAACTTACTATGGTTCAATTCATACTAGTCAAAACATCACAATAAATAACACCCAAACACATTAATTTATGTAAAATGCACACATACTCCTATGACGCCTATATGCAGGGACCCTTAAGCTATAGACTAGGATACGCGACTAAGCAACCTAATTCTCTATAACCATTGGGCTCTGATACCATTCTGTAACACCCCACCATGGCGGAATATGGGGTGCGACGTATGGATATCATCACAACAAACGGTGTCTCTATAGAGAAAACTAAAATGCAAAATATAATGACATAAATGGCGACACAATGTCATGACAATATCTCAACAATGCAGGAGTCTAGGTAAGTAGGTAATAGTCCTACCTTTTACCCAAGACAAACAAGTAACACAAACAATACAACATATAGGTTCATAGTATCACTCAAAGAAACAAACAACAAAATAAACTAAGAAGGAACGGGGATCTCCTTCTAAATGCATTCCTACTCGACTCCAATCCTAGCCACATAAGTTCTCATGCTTAACCACGTTATCACCTGAAAGAGACACTAAAACACGTCAACATAAAGTTGGTGAGAGTCATAGGTTTAGACTCCAACACAAAATAAGTCATAAGCTTTGAATACCATAACCAATAAACATATGGACAATGCGCTACAATTATGTATTAACAACTAACAATTCAAGATCAAACATTTCAAACCAAAACCAAGGCTCCTACCTTGCCAAACAACATGGTACCATAGATGATCACACTATGTACCTATCACAAGGCCACTACCTTGTCAAACCACAAGGCTACTACCTTGTCAAACCACAAGGCTACTACCTTGTCAAACCACAAGGCTACTACCTTGTCAAACCACAAGGCCACTACCTTGTCAAACCATTGGTCCCATAGGTGCCCATACACCTATGTACCTTTCCAATCCAGATCACACACAAACAAGAATCACATATCAGTTAATCACATAATGTACACACAAGTCCATCTCAACCTTAAAAACATTCACAGCATCAATTTAGAAAATAACTCAACACAGTGTCTCTCCCATCCCATCTGGATGTCAAAATCAATAGTAAACATGGGACTATGAAACTCACCTGATAGCTTCTTCACAAGTCCTCGCACTAACAACAAGCTAACAAACCCAAAAACACGAAATCAATACACAACCAATCACTAAGATGGCTCATCAACCTATGATGGACATCTAGTCTATTCCCGTATAATTATCTCATTGTTAAGCTCTAATCACCCCATTAACCTTCCTTAACAAGTCCCTAACTTGGTTAAGTTTAATAACTATCCCGTTCATATTTTACCCAAAACAGTCCCAGTTTTTAGGTCTCAAAACTTTAAGTAAAACGTCCCTTTAAGCATACCCATAGTTTCTGTAAAAGGAATATTCATACCCTTACATATGTTGGCTAACACCTCCCACTTGCCCTAACCTTAAAGCTACTGCTAAGGCCCCGATATACATATATCTACTTTTGTCATTCCAGATTTCCTGATTTTAAACGTACTAAAAGTTTGTTACCATTAAGGGGTCTTACCCTAAACCACAATCTTAACCCAAGTGCAAATACTTACTAAAATATATAAACCATCTCTCATGTTCGTGAGAAGATCCCAATGCAACCCTAAGTACCCCAAACAACCCAAAACTTAAAAAGAAAACAGGCTGAATTCAAAACTGCTTTGACCTCCGACTGTTGTAACCTGTTTTTGACCCACTTCCCGACCTCCAATTTAGTTCTCATTTCTTGATTTAGAAAGCCAACTCAATTACCTATCCAGGGCTAGCTTGATCGCATCTTGAACGTTCCTAGAACTCTGGATATGATCAAAACAATGGCACCAAAATTCTGCCCAGTTTTTAAAAACGGGTTTAAGAAAATCAACCTCATTAATTAACCCTAACCCCTCTAATTACAAGCCCTAATTTATGTGATCATCATATAATGATTAATTCAACATTAACTTACTGTTTTTATATAAACCCTAACCCTAATCCATCATAAGATGATTAAAGAAAACATAAAAACAATTTAATTGAAAAGGGTTTTGAAGGTTTTACCTTTAGAACAATGGAAGATGTAAAAACCCAAATTTTTATGAAGAACCCTAATTCTTCTCTTCATTAGTCGACTATAAACACCAGGGGAAAAGAAAATTTCGTTGGTTATGATGTGTGGGGTTCCTTATATAGCAAAAAATCCTTGTCCAACCCAATTACCATTTACCATAAATCTTTTCTCTTTTTTTTTCTCCTTTTTTTTCTTTAAACCGACCTAACCCCCCTTAAATTCGTTTTTTATTTATTTTTATTATTAATATATGTATTAATAATATTACCTTAATTTTCCTTAATTTATTTCAGCTCCTAAAGCCTCCAAAACCTCAAAACCGTAAAACTAGTCAAATTTACGCGTTTTACCGCAAAAGACGTAAAATATACACTTTTATAAAAAAAATCTCAAATTTTGAAATAAACTTTATAACTAAGTCCTAAATGACTTAAAACCATCCCGAAAAATATCCATATGGCTAATTACCTCATCCGAGACCTCTAAATGCTAAACCGTAAATCGTAAAAAATACGATTTTCTATAATACATATACGTATACGTAAACACCAAAATATCACTATTTCATTTCATAGTCACCACTTGTGAGCTCATGAACATGAAATAACCATTCCTCGATTTACTTATGAGTACTCTATACTCATAAACGATAACCACACCAACCTCGTTCACACAAAATAAACACATAAACACACAAATAAAATAAGCACACATAAAATAACCTAAAAGTAAGACCAAGTGACGAACCTCAAAACCACGGTTGTCACACATTTGCTAGAGATTAGATAAACACGACGTGAACGAATTGCCAAACACCGAAAAGTCATCCATAAACACTTCCATCGACTTCTCGATCATATCATGAAAAATGGCCATCATACACCGTTGAAACGTACCCGGTGCATTACAAAGTCCGAAAGGCATCCTACGATAAGCAAACGTTCCATAAGGACACATAAACGTAGTCTTCTCTTGATCACGAGGGTCGATAGGGATTTGAAAGTAACCGGAAAAACCATCTAAAAAGCAATAGAATTCATTTCCCGCGAGTCGCTCCAACATTTGATCCATGAAGGGTAAAGGAAGGTGGTCTTTATGAGTGGGGTCATTTAACTTTCGGTGGCCAATACACACCCTCCAACCGGTCACAACACAAGTGGGAATTAACTCGTTGTTTTCATTAGGCACAACGGTCATTCCTCCCTTTTTAGGGACACAATGGATTGGGCTCACCCATGGGCTATCGGAGATAGGATAAATCATTCCCGCATCAAGGAGTTTTAGAACTTCCTTTTTAATGACATCGAGAATTTTGGGGTTTACCCTTCTTTGACTTTGAATTGCGGGTTTGTAGTCCTCCTCCATTAAAATCTTGTGAGTACAAAATTTTGGGTCAATACCCTTAATGTCGGAAATTTTCCACGCAATTGCCCCTTTATGAGCTTAAAGAACTTTCAAGAGCTCAGTTTTTTCATCATTAGCAAGACCTCTTGTAATAATAACCGGAAACTTGTCATCACCTTCTAAGAATGCGATTCAAGGTTAGATGGAAGAACTTTCAATTCTAGGATAGGCGGTTCCTCGATTGAAATTTTTTGCTCAACACTCATAACTTCCATCGGCGGAAGGAATGGTGGAATAGAAGTATCATCACTAATAAATACCTCATCTTCATTGTCGATTTTATTCGAAGTAAAATCGCCTCCTTGGAATGGAGTGAGATTTGGTGTAGCATTAGCAAGAATCGGATCCAAAATAGTGGGATTGCCACTTGACGAGCTATCGGAAAAACCTAAAACTTCTTGTGAAAACTCATCGCAAACCACATCAACTAAGTCAATGTGATTGATGGTAGCGATTGCATAAACATGAGAAGGTTTTGAGTTTTGAGTAGCGTTTATAACAAGTTCCTCTTCGTTGAATCTCAAAGTGATAGTTCTTGCATGAACGTCGATAAGCGATCTCGAGGTGTCTAAAAATGGACGACCTAAAATTAGAGGAACTTGAGGATCCGTGGGGATGTAAACTACTATAAAATCAACGGGATAGTAGAACTTCCCCACTTTCACGAAAACATCCTCGGCTACTCCACATGCTAAAATCGTAGAATGATCGGCCATCTCGATAGACATGTTCGAAGGAGTAAGAGTCGGAAGCGAAAGCGATTTCCAAATGGAAAATGGCATCAAATTAATGCTCGCACCAAGATCGACCAAGGCGAGGCATTCTTTCATATCTTGTATGTCACAAGGAATGAGAAACTTTCTGGGGTCACCAACTTTTTCTGGTATGCGGTTAAGATAAACCGAAGAACAATTAGCAAGCTTTGAAAGCTTTTCCTTATCGCTCATCATACTTTTAAAAGTGGAAGCGAAACGAGGCATATATAACAATGCGTATGCTAAACTCACATCAAAATGCACTTGTTGAAACATTTAAATAAAAAGCTCGATTTGTTGTTTGTTACGTTCTTGCAATTTCTCTTTGTTTCGTCTCGAAGGGTAAGGTAAAGGTGGTGTGGGTTAGACATTAGGCAACGGCCTTGGAATCTCGGGTTCCATAATTGGTATTGGTTCAACCGTAGGTGTGGTATGAGCGGTACTTCGTGGGATTGTGATATGCTCCTTTTCGACCATCACCTCGGGCTCTTTCTCGATTTCCTTCTCCGTAGAAGTACTTGGACGAGAGATTGGTTCCTTGAAAGTTTTACCACTTCGTGTAGTAATAACCTTAATTTCTCCCTTCGGGTTTGCAATGGTGTCACTAGGAAGACCACCCGAGGAAGAGGGTTTACACATGATTGCTTCAAACATTTTTGCCATTCGGTCATCAAATTTTGATTGCCTTAAATCCGCTTTTAACAATTCTTGCTTTATCTCATGTTGTCCTTGTTCCATCTTTTGTTGATTTTGTTGAAGACGTTGAACATTTCCTTCCATTTTATTAGCATGAGTTTTAAGTTCATTAGCAAGTGATGAGATGGCATTTATACATGATCTCATCGTTCTTTTCGGGCTTTAAATGCATAAAAATGTCATAAAATACCATATATATGCTTGTGTTTGTTTACTTGTGTATTTTAGGTATGGATATCGTGAAAAAGACAAAAGATCACAAGATACAAGGAAAAACGAACACGAGAAACGAAGCCGTACAAAGAACCGGGCCCTAATCATGGAATTTTCATCAAAATACCCTTGAAGACTTGAAGACAAACAAGATTGATCATCCAAGAATGAAGAAATGACACTTAAAACCCTTGTATATTAATAATTACAAGTTTGGTCCCTTAAGTTTGTCAAAATTACAAAAAGGTCCTTCAACTTTGAAGAAATGACAAGATTGGTCCCTCAACAAATCAAATTTGTCAACTATGGTCCCTCATGAAGTGAAAGACACAATGAAGACCTTTGAAGATCATCAAAGTCCAAGTTCAGCCCTTGAATTATCACAAAAGGTCAAAAACAACCCTTGATAAGCCTTTTACAAAGTCTTGTGCCAAAAATGTCAAAAGGGGAAAGATAATAACAAAGTAAAACGGGTTTTAGGGCTGGAAAACTTTATTTGCCCAAAATGACAAAAGACAAGGACCAAAGTTGCACTCATTCAAACTTTCAAAAAGAAAAACGCGCCTAACATGTTTTTTCCCCCAATTTCGGATTCAAGGGTGTTACTGTTTATCTTTTTACTCCCCAGATTTTACCCTCACTTAAACTGGGTTAAAACTTAATTCACCTTGCACACGAGTAATTCACACCTGCCAAAACCCTTCCCACTCCTAAAAACCCCAATCCCACCACGTGTGGTCCCTACCCCCAATTCCCTCTCATCCAATAGCATCACACCTTGGGCTCCAAGTTCTCTGACGTGTCCCAAATGAACGATCAAGATGTTATGCTTCCTCCCAAAGCAAATTTGTACAGCCAAGATCAAATTTGGACAAAAGCACTCAAAAATCGTCCAAGGGCAATTGTGGGATTTTCTCATGATTAGGGTTTAGTATTTTCTATTCTAGATTGTTCTGTAGGCTCTATAAAAGAGGCCCCAACCTGTGGGTGACCCTTTGTTCCAGTTTTCCTTCCAAATATTGTAATTCCTTTTAAGTTGAAATAAAAGTTGTGTTTTTGTTTTAAACAATATAATTCCTTTTTATTTAGTTAAAGTTGGTGTTATTTGGTGAAGGAATTCTGAGTTCCATCTTTTAATTTAGTTAAGTGATTTTGCTTTTCAAAATTTCTCAAAAGGTTTTGAAAAAGTTAAGTATTACTTGGTAGAAATCTGTCCAAGGTATTTTGGTGTTAAAGGTTCATGATTTTGGTGATTTAAGGGTTTTTGATACGTTTTAAGAAGTTTTGGAAAAGATTTGGAGAGTTTTAAAAGAGAAAGAAATAAATCAGAATAGTATAATATATATTGTTGTGCTCTTGTTTTTGATTGGTTTCAAACAGGTTTTTTTGAAGGTTGTTGATAATTGCTCAGCCCCAACCCGAGTTGGGAAGGAGGAGACAAGGCTGTCTCTAGGGTCTAGGATGTAAAGACCCTAAGGTATTCTCTTTTACTTTTGAAAATTTCAGAAAAATAGCAAGTTTATATGATCTTCGTTGATTTGGTGTCATAGTGTGTTTAAGCTGTTGATTTTGTGTTCTATTGTGAGTTGATGCATGATTAGACCATTGGTAAACAGTTTTGATAAGGTTTCATAGGTTTTGATTAGTTAAAAGTAGCTTTATAAATTTTAAACGTGTGTTTGGCTATAGGTTTTAGCAGGGGAGTAATATTGATTAGTGATTTACAAAGGTGTTAGAGTACTTGATTAAGGTTGATAAGGGTATTTAGTTAGTAGTTAGTTAGTTTAGAATAGAATAGAACAAGTTAGGAGTAGTTTGGTGGGGTTTTAAAAGGAAAAGTAAAGTTGAAATCTGCATGTTCTACTTTTCTGGCTATTTTGCATGAATTTTGTGTATGATTCTTGGATTTCTGTTAAGATATAGGTTTAGAAAGTTATTGGATCTGCTTAAGTGCTAGTAGATGCTTTTGTGTGTTGAACTTCAGGTCTTGAAACCCATAGGTGTGCTTTCTGTAAGCTTTTTAGTCCACCAGACCTTGACCTTCTTTACAGAAACTGCATATTGCTTAAGTGCTTTGATTTGTGACTTTTGTGTGTGCTGATAGCTTGCTTTTTGCTTGTTTGTGACTTCTTGTGCTCAAAGGAGCACAAGAGTGCCCCTCCTGTTCCAAAATAAGCATTAAAATAAGCCACAGCCTAAGCTCTTCTTGGCTATAATCCAAAAGCAAAACACAAGGAAAATCTGCTAAGTGTTCTAAGGTGAACTGGACATATTTTGTCCTTAATTCTTAGCTTAATCATTGGCATAAAAGGATATTGGAATTGGTTTAGAAGCTTGTCTAGTGTCAGTTTTGGTTTGAAAAGTTAAAAAGCAAAAATAAAAAAAAAAGAAGTGAAAAAAGGGGTTGCATAGATTCGAACCCCCGTCACCACTCCCACACACATACGCTCTTACCATCTGCCCTAGGGTCTTTGATTGGTAAGAGCTCACAAAGTTTTATACTTAACACGTTTTTGGTTTTGTTGCTTATTAACAAAGCCGTAGCTTTTGAGCTTAATTCCAGCTTATTTATCAAGCTTATCTTTCTTAGCTTATTTTTCTTAGGTAGTTAATAGGGTTGTGGATTTTTCAAGATAGTTTTCAAATTTTTCCATTTATTTATTAATTTTCTAGGATTTAATTAATAGACGTTTTTTATTAATTCATTAAAAAATACCAAAAATAGTTTTTATTTCTAGAAAAAATAATTTTTAGGTTTTAAAATATATTTTTGAGGTTTACATCAAGTTTTGGTTTTAAAAACTTTAATTTTTAATTTTATAACATTTTAAGGTTTTTTATAAACTTTAAAGATTTTTATAAAATTATAAAAAAAGGTTTAGAAGCTCTAAATAGTGTTTTTCTCTTAATTATATTATTTAGGATTTTTAGAAATTTTTTATTTCAAATTTTAGAAACTTTTTATTTTTAGCAATATTTTATTATTATTTTATTATTAATTTTTCAAAATTTTATTTTTCTTTCTTTTTCATTTTTCTTAGGTTCTTTATCATAAATTAGGACTATTTCCATTTTTAGAATAATTTTCTAGCTTTTATATTTATTTTTATAATTATTTTAAGTTTAATTAGGTTTTAATCATTTTTAATCATTTTTAGAGTTTTAAAAATAGTTTTAATAGCTTTTAATTTTTAGAAAATTACTTTTTAGTCTTCTAATAATATAAGTTAAGTAATTATTCAATAAAATCATATTTTAGACATTTGAATTAGTTAAATTTAATTTTAGGGCTTTAATTAGCATTTAAAATTAATTATTTAATTAATAAAAGGTTTTAAAATATCTTTGTTGGATTTTTGTCTTTATTTATATTATTTTAGACTTGTTTTTAGCTTTTTAATCTTTTCTTAATTTTGCTTTTGGTTTTAGTAATAATTTTTAATTTGAGTAGTTTTTCACGGTTTTACGTTTTCGTCGTAGTTTAATTTTCACGTAACCGTCTTTCATCTTCTCATCCCCATTCTCTTAATATTAATCTCAAATAAATACAAGTTAATTCACAACACCATACCTCCTTGGGAAACGAACTCTTTCTCTCTTTTAAGTGATTGGGTCATTTGTGCACGGTTTTCCTAAACCGTCGTACTTGATACTTACCGCTATTTACGCTCTTTTCCTAAAGAGTAGTAAAACACTACAATCATTTTGGCGCCGCTGCCGGGGAGGTGTGTCGTGTTTTAATTTGGAAAATTTTGTTTTTGATATTATCCATAAATAGTATTTGTGTTAAGTGGAACTCCCTTAACACGTATTATCGGTTTTCTTGGTTTTTCTTGTACAAATATTATTAATATATTGTATTAAGTATCACAATAAAAATACAATATCTCCAAAAGTGTGAAAACACAACCTTAATTGGGATTTGATCTCCTAATTATTGTATTCGAATCTCAAACAAAAAGATAAGGCAAAAATAGATAAATACTTTCGTGAAGCTCGATTTTGAAAAATACGAACTATAAGGTGGGTATAAGGCGGGTATTATAAAATATACCCTAAGGAAAAAGGCTCTTAAGTGCTTCGCGCCGCCTCGTTTCCCCGCTTGCTTGTGAGTATTTTGACATTGAAGGCTAATCGAGGGTTTTGCCGCCCAAAGTATTAATACGTATACTATATTTGCTTGGTTTTCTTTGTGATTAAACCCTCGTGAACAATTTGGTTTTCACCAAAGTTCTAAAGTCATTCGAAGGCGTTCACTCCACGTGATCGTTTTCATTCCTTTGAGGCTTCTTTAATCAAGAGTTTGATTCGAGGAGAGATTTTGTAGATTGTTGTCTACGAAGATACACCAAAATCCAAAAAAATTAAATATCATCAAAAACACAAAAAAATTGAAAATCCACAAAACAACCAAAAAGAATCTTCTTTGCTCACCTCCCATTCTTCGTATAGTTTATGATCACTCGTAATCAAGCAAAACGAGCTCGTAAACGTCTTCAAAAACAAGCAAATCAAGGATCGTTGATTGTTGAAGAACCTCCAATTGTTGAACCTATTGTAGAACAAGAAGTCGTAATGGCTAATCGTACTATGATGGAGTTGCTACAAGCACCCACCGAGGGTTTTGGAGAGGCAATTGTTATTCCCGCCATCCTTGCGGAGAATTTCGAGATTAAGACGGGTTTAATGTCGATGTTACAAGCAAACAAGTTTCGAGGTCACGAGAAAGACAACCCGCATTACCATATTAGGAATTTCAACCGTCTCACCGCTACTAGCAAAATTCAAAGATGTTCCGCATGACGCCATTAAGATGATGTTGTTTCCATATTCGTTGGATGGACCCGCAAAAATTTGGCTCGAGAAAGAACCGCCAAATTCGATTTTGACATGAGCCGATCTCGTTTCTAAGTTTGTGAACAAGTTTTTTCCACCATCGAAAACAACACACTTAAAAAATGAGATTTCACGATTTGTGCAACGTAACAATGAAAGTTTTTCAATGGCATGGGAACGATTTAAAGAGATGTTACATGAATGTCCTCACCATGATTTTTCGGAATTACATCAAATTGATACCTTTTATAATGGGCTTAATGATCATGAACGAGATTATTTGAATGCCGCCGCGGGTGGTAATTTTTTGTGTAAGACGACAAATGAGGCTTTACAAATCATTGAAAATCGATCTAAGGTTTATAGCCCTCGTAACACACCGAGTGTTGCCAATATGGGTTCGTCATCGTCATCACAATCGTCTCGTAGCATTAACGCCTTACATGATGAAGCTAATGAGGAAAATCGGTTTTTTGATAGATTTGCTAATCTAATGTCCCATTGGAAAGCTCAAGAAGCTTCCAATTCCGCTTCGGTGAAAGCGGTTGCTAAGAGTTGTTTATCTTGTGGGGGAGCTCATGATCTTTCCGAGTGCATTACCGCGGATGGTAACACTTCGAGTGCTTATGTAGCAACGGGAACTTATAACCAAAACGGCCAAGGTTCCCGCCAAAATCAAGCTCCACCAAATCAAAATGTTAACAATTATCGAAACAACAACCAAGGTAATTACCAAGGCAACACACGCAATTACAACAAAGGGAATTATCAAAGTGGGAATGGACAAATCTCTAATCAAAACCAAAACCGTGATTTTCAAAACACTACACCAGGTTTTCAAAATGCTCACACGAAAAATTTGCAAGGAGAATTTTTAGATTATGCAAAAGCAAATGATGCTAAATTTGATAATATGCAACGTGAGATGATTAGCTTAAGGTCCGAGTTGAAAAACGAGCTTAAAAATGAACTTGCTAATGAACTTAAAACTCATGCAAACAAAATGGAAGGAAATGTCCAACGTCTTCAACAAAACCAACAAAAGATGGAATTAGGACAACATGAGATTAAGCAAGAGTTATTGAAAGCGGATGCTAGGCAATCAAAATTTGAGGACCGTATGGCTAAGATGTTTGAAGCAATCATGTGTAAGCCCTCTTCTTCGGGTGGTCTTCCTAGTGATGCCATTAACAACCCGAGGGGAGAATTGAAGGTTGTTGCTACACGAAGTGGTAAAACTTTCAAGGAACCAATCTCTCGTCCAAGTACTTCTACGGAGAAGGAAATCGAGAAAGAACCCGAGGTGATGGTCGAAAAGGAGCATATTACAATCCCACGAAGTACCGCTCAAACCACACCTACGGTTACACCTACACCAATTATGGAACCCGAGTTTCCAAGGCCGTTGCCTAATGACCAACCCACACCACCTTTACCATACCCTTCGAGACGAAACAAAGAGAAAGCACAAGAAAGGAACAATTATCAATTTGAGCTATTTATGAAAATGTTTCGTGATTTGCACTTTAACATAAGTTTTGCCGATGCTTTAATCATGATGCCTCGATTCGCCGCAAACTTCAAAAGTATGCTAAACAACAAAGAGAAGTTACAACAAACGTCTAGTTGTTCATCGGTTTTTCTAAGCCGCATACCACAAAAAGTCGGTGATCCCGGTAAATTTTTGATTCCGTGTGCTATACAAGATATGGAGGAATGCTACGCCTTGGCCGATCTTGGCGCTAGTATTAATTTGATGCCTCTCGAGACTTTCAAATCGCTTTCGCTACCGGCTCTTACTCCTTCGAACATGTCCATCGAGATGGCCGATCATTCTACGATCATGGCATGTGGAGTAGCCGAGGACGTTTTCGTTAAAGTCGGAAAGTTTTACTATCCCCGTTGACTTTATCGTTGTAGACATTCCCATCGATCGAAAAGTTCCTCTCATTTTGGGTCGTTCATTTTTGGATACATCACGAGCACTTATCGATGTTCATGCTCGTAAAATCACCCTTCGTTTCAATGAAGAAGAACTTGTCATCAATGCAACACAAAACTCCAATCTTTCTCATGTATATTCTATTGCAACTTTAAACCATGGTGACTCGACCAATGTCGTTTGCAAAGAATTTTCACCAAGAGTTTTAGGGAATGTCTCCAAAAACAATTTACCATTTCCTCCGCCGGTGGAGGTTATGAGTGCTAAACCTAGAAAGAAGAAACCATCAATACTTGAATCGAAAAATCCTTCACCTTCATTCTTGAAAAGTGTTGATAAGTTGCCGGTTTCTACGGAAGATCTTTCGGATGATGAATATGTTGACCCCGATGGGGAGGTTTTCTTCGTCGATAAACGTTTTGAGAACTTGCCACCACCAAAACCAAAACGGTTTCAAATGTGAGAATTTTTAGTGTAACTAACATCGTCTTAGAAACACCGAATATTTTCGACATAATTAAAAAGGGTTTTCATAAGGAGAGTTTAAAAGATAACAAAGGAAATGATCTTAAATGTGGTTT
Organism: Glebionis coronaria; assembly: GCA_025667525.1. Taxonomy (NCBI): domain Eukaryota; kingdom Viridiplantae; phylum Streptophyta; class Magnoliopsida; order Asterales; family Asteraceae; genus Glebionis; species Glebionis coronaria. Next base: position 133,867 of record JANFOE010002698.1, read on the forward strand.
AATTGATTTTTCTACAAATCTAACTCCGTCATCACCGCGTGATTTGAGTGCTACAAACTCGTCTACTCCTTTTGACGATGTTTTGTGTGGTTCTAGTATGGGGGAAGCCCCTTATGTTCCCTCATCCTTGTCCACCGAGGACGAGATATTCGATCCCGGAATTTCATGTAAAGGGAAATCTCGGTCTTCCACCGATGCAATAAATGGAAACTATATCTATTTGCTTGGTGCGAGTCTACCTCGAGTAGCTCAAACGTTTGTCCTACCAATTGTCTCACCCTTCTATTTCTCATCTATTTTCTTCAAACTCTTTGAGTTTATGGCACATGTTGGAGTGGTGTTAATTTGTTTTTTTCCAATGGAAACGAGAACGCCATCTTCGACCCCGGTATTTTGCATCATCTAAGGACTTAGTCCTTTTTACCGGTTGCTTTTTGGGCCTTGTTTATCATGTAAGCCCCATCAAAAATTGACCATACCATGATATCCCTTAATGTTCACATTTTGAGGGGATCGAGTCGAGCTCATGACTCGGTAATCAAAAACGAGGTGCCTCGTGGGGGAGATCCCATGCTTATCTTTATGCTTTATGTTCACTAATAAGGGGACTTGTACCCTTCCAACTCGTTGTCTCGTGGTTGTTTGTGATTGTGTTATCTAGATCATCATCATCGTCTACGATTGAAGACTCTCGTGTTCGTTTACCGTGAGCCTCCATCGTTCGTTTGAAGAAGTTTTTCACGATTCCATGACATATCCTTTATTGTTCTAACAATTATCTTTTAGCATAATTAATAAACGGCTTTAGATATATTGTTGATCACCCTTTCCATGCTAGATCCTAAGCATTCGATTCTTCGTCTCTAGTATGGGGGTGC